>LBNU01021730.1:46452-72928 GCA_014162995.1 Artemisia annua
GTATATATACGTATATATATACGTATATATACGTATATATATACGTATATATACGTATATATATACGTATATATACATATATATATACGTATATATATACATATATATATATATATATATATATGTATATATACATATATATAAAACCTACGAGTAGGACCAATTAGTATCAAGTTTAGGTCTTGCTTTGTATTTCCACTAGAGGTGGATGCTGCATCCTTCCCTGTAACCAATGAACATTATAAACTGTCAAAAATGCTACAAAATCTATCACACTACATACCTTTTTCCTTGTCCCTTGGTAAGCTGTACACTCCATTTTGATGCTCAATCTTCCCTTTCTTTACAAGGTCCCATAATATGTTTTTTAGTTGCCATTGAGGCGTCATGTAATCCTTGATAAAATTCTGCAATTACAAAGAGAGAACATTAATAGTAGCTTAATCAAAACCCCATTTGACCCATTCATAAGTAAATAGGTCGAAATTGCCATTATAGTGGTTTTACTAAAAATCAATACTTTTATTTTATTTTCAATTTTGGTCACCTCCATGCCACTTCGATGATTTGATAGTGTGCTTTTGATATTGCTCAGCAAAATATTATTTCACATTTGAGTTTTGATATTCATGGCTAATTAATAAACTTAACAATAGACCTAACTACTTTAGTATGACACTTGTCCTCATTCTATTTGTGGATCACAATCAATATTTTATGTTAATTAGGAATATGTGAAGTATGTTACTTAAACATTAAAAAGAACTTTTCTTTGTTTAACTTCAACTTGGATTTATCTATTGTAATTGAAATATGATTTGACCCACCCATTAACAATCTAAGGGTCCGTTTGGTAGACTTATTTTGGCTACAAGGAATGGAGTCATAGTGTTATAAATTGTTTGGTAGGCAAAAGTTGATTTTTGATTTGTCCTTCATACCCTTGAAAGTGGGTTTTCATGATATCCAGTAGGTATGGTGACTTTTCTGACATGGATTTCATTATTCGTATAAATTTGTACTTTTAGGCATTATTTTATGTTATTTAAAAATTTTAAGTGGCCCCATGTTCAATTTATTTGTTATTTTAAAGTTAAAATAATAAGATATTTCCTATTTCAATAATAAAATAATGACAATTTCATTTAATAATATATTTTATCTCTCATATTTTTTTCTCTCTCCTCATTTAATTCAAACCTATACTTAAATCCAATTTCAATCAAACCATTCCCAAATCCAAATCCAATTCCAATCCCACTTACAAACCAAACGGGCCCTAAATTATTCTTGTTACGTGTTGATTTGGCCTATGAATCTTTGATTTAAACATTCTTAGTGGACTAAAATACGTAATAAACTTAAACATTCAAATATTTCTATAGCAAATCTATAAACAATATTACTCCGTAGTTATGATATTCTTGTTTTTTCTCAACATTCATTTCTTCTTACTTGTTAAACTGAGTCATTGCAATTGGATTTATATCGTTTTGTTGCAAGTTACTTTATCGGCTAAATTTTATCTTTCTATATCGGGCCCACCACACAGTAGATCTTGGCTTTGTCACTCTTTTCATTTTCTGCCGTTAAAGTTCTTTGCATTTTAGAGGTTCAAATTCTAATCAAAACTTCACTTTCGAAAGTTCTATGAAAAAAGCTGATGTAGTTTTGGTGAAACAATAATATGAAACTGTAACATGGTTAAGGGGGTAAATAAAAAAGAATGGCAATTTTACTTGAAGATGTAATATTTCTGAGAACATCTATTTCAACAATGAAGTAGAAATGGTAATCACGATCTTGTTTCTGATGAGACGTCCAACATGGGGACTCATATGGTGTACTAAGGGTGGCTAGTCTCTTGGGTGCCACATGGGTTGGGGACTCGTTGAGTTTGCCCTTACTACGCCCAACCTATAGATATCAACTTGAATAAGGTTTCTCAGCATTAAAGCTCTTTTATATGCAAGGGTACTATCCTGGCAAAACTAATTGGCACAAAACACGTTAAATGTTATCCTCGGTATAATGTTGTCCTTTTGTTTGGATTAGACTTTAACATATGTCTTTCGGTCTTTCAAACAAGTTAGACTTTCTTTAAATATTGCAAGTTCGACATTACCGACTCCGAGTATAAGATTTTGTAATTACTTTTACATTAAAAAGAATAGAAGTAACTTAACTTGTTTAGCCAATAAATGGTTCTATGGTGTTTATTAAACATGTTTATTTTTATGCCTAAAATCATAAAAAATATTGAAGAAAAAGTTTGATTTGGATAAATTGTTGAGAAGAAACCAAACCCAGCATGCAAAATTCATAGACTTAGGTGAGAAGTAGTTCTATGCATTTAATAAAAAGTCAAATACGTACTATTAACATCTTTAGGATAGCAAATTTGATGGCTTTCTAAGTAATCAGTTCTTCAAGTTTCTTTATTTGAAAGGGTGTGAAATAGTGAAAGTTGCAGCTGAACACCTCTCTAAGTGGTCACTTTTTGGGTTTTTTTATATTTGGCTCTAAATTTAAATCGTATAACATAACAAAAGCATATGAATATAGGCTGCATGCATTAGAGCCAAGTCGATCGATCATCTCCTTGGTCACGATCGATTGCCACTTATGTGGCTTAAAAAAGTAATCGATCGATCGCTTTGTTTTTGGCTTGTGGGTCGTTGCAACGACCTTCATTCGCGTGTTGTTTTGAGGCTGGGCGAAAAAAAAAAATGTTACCTTCTACAAACATTTGGAAATAAATAAAAAATAAAAACTAAATAAAAAAATATAAAAAATTGAAAGTTACCGTTGGGTAATGTTTGAAAAAAAAAAAAAAAAAAAAATCTTTTAAACTTTATTAAACTTACCTATAAATAACACCACATAAACCACAATTCAAACACTTCTCTCATTCCAAAATGTCTAAGAAAACTCCACAATCAAAAGGCCGAAATGGAGGAAAAGAAACATGAGTTTGAGATGCAAGCGAGAAGAGATCAGAAAGCAACGAAAATAAAGGAAAAGAAATTTAAACTAGAACGTCAAAAACTTGAATTTGAGCGGACAAAGAAACGTGAAAAAGACATCATATTCTATCTCACACCAATCGACCCATATTTGCCCGAAATACAACGATAAATGACGCATGAAATCAAGGATTCAAACAAGGCACACTTCGACTTAGATTATTAGTTAAGTTTTTAATAAGTATTGTAATGTTTTAATTTTATTTGAATTATTATGAAAGGTTTTAATTATTAATGAAATTTAAGTTTATTATTAAAAATGTTTAAAAATTATATATATATTAAAAAAAAATTGAAGGTCGCCCTTACTATGACAATCAATCGCTTGTAGGTCGTCGGATAGAGAAAGTTGACGTGACGGATAAAATGAGAATGATTCATCCTTACTACTGTGTCCAGCTTTATGAGTCTTACTGAGATTGTGGGCTGAAAAATGTTAGTAAAAAATATCGTTTGTGCCAAGAACAAACAATCGATAAAAGGTGGGTTGTAATACTAGGCTTTAAGTTGTGAGTTGTGAAACTGAAAATCTAAACATGTTTAGCAACAGGCTAACAGCTGAGCTAAGCAATACTTGACAATATTGATAAAAGCAGTAATGTTACATTTTCAAAAGACAAGAATGTGCATATAAAAATACGATGGGGCTTTTTACCTTTTTTTATGTAATCCGTAGGTGTTTGAGGTATTTCTTTAAGTTTTTNTTAATATAAGGATAGATAATCAATCACCACCTATTTGTAATCGATTGTTATCTTGGCACAAATAATTAATATATGTTTGTTTATTATCTATAGGCATTGTACCAAACAATTAACATAACCATAACATATTGAATATGCACAAATAGGTTGAACAGTTAAGATAATTATTTAATAATTTTTCACCTAAGTCATTACATTTTCCAGCCTCAGACAACTAGTACCTACCAGTAAGACTCATAACGCTGGACACAGTAGTAAGGATGAATCATTCTCATTTTATCCTCACGTCAACTTTCTCACTATCCGACGACCTACAAGCGATTGATTGTCATTAGTAACGGGCGACCTTCAATTTTTTTTTTATATAATATATAATTGTTTTTAAACATTTTTAATAATAAAACTTAAATTCATTAATAATTAAAACCTTTCATAATTTTTTAATTAGTTGTACAATGTGAATAAATTATTGTACTTTTAAGTAATGAGGTGTTTTAATAAGAGTATTAATTACATTTCATAATTTCCTTTAATAAGATTTTTCAAGATTTTACATTACTTGACTTTTCAATTTTCCACTTTTCAAGATTGACCATTTTTCCTTTATATGTAGTATAGATAGAAAATGTAACATGACATCATGGCATGCATCATGAGCATTTATGGAAAGATTTCTAAATTTAGAAGTTGACTTTCCATAAGATCTCTTATACACTTTGGAAGGATTCTTTCTCTAACTATTGTGTGTTGACTTAAAGAATCTTGATTTGACATTGCCAGATATAGAAAGATTTCTTGAAGACTTTGACTGTCAGACCTGGCGGAACCCTGGGGTTACAAGGGCGGAACCCTTGTTTTGGTTTCGTCGGATCCGCCAGGCTGCTGGTTTGGTTGGCTATAAATAGCAAGCCACTTGCAAGAAATCTCTCATCACTTTTCATTATAATCTACACACACATTCTCATTACATTCATCTAACTCATTAACATTTCATTTGTGTGAGATCTTTTGTAGCAAAGAAGATCACAAGTTTATACCAAAAGCTACAAGTCTCAACATAACGTTGCAAGTCTTGTTAGCTTAGTTTCGTGTAAACTAGTGAGGTTTATACATCTATTCATTGTGTACTTTCAGTAGTGATCGGTTAGTATTTTAGGCCTTAAAATACATAGTGTGACGGGAGTGGTTGTACCCTTGTAAAAGAACTCGACATCTAGCTTTGTGTCGGTAATCTTGTGTAAGCAACGTGTAAGGTTTTCTCCAGGTGCATCCATCCCTGTAACCAATGAACATTATAAACTGTCAAAAATGCTACAAAATCTATCACACTACATACCTTTTTCCTTGTCCCTTGGTAAGTTGTACACTCCATTTTGATGCTCAATCTTCCCTTTCTTTACAAGGTCCCATAATATGTTCTTTAGTTGCCATTGAGGCGTCTTGTAATCGTTGATAAAATTCTGCAATTACAACGAGAGAACATTAATAGTAGCTTAATCAAAACCTCATTTGACCCATTCATAAGTAAATAGGTCGAAATTGCCATTATAGTGGTTTTACTAAAAATCAATACCTTAAGTTTATTTTCAACTTTAGTCACCTCTATGCCACTTCGATGATTTGATAGTGTGCTTTTGATATTGCTCAGCAAAATATTATTTCACATTTGAGTTTTGATATTCATGGCTAATTAATAAACTTAATAATAGACCTAACTACTTTAGTATGACACTTGCCTTCATTCTATTTGTGGATCACAATCAATATTTTACGTTAATTAGGGGGTTGGCAACACCCACGGTAGCCCACGGTGCGGGGTGTTTCCCGCACGGGAACACCGCCGCCGGCTGCACGGTGAGCACGCGGGAGGACCCCGTTCGGGGAAGTTCACCGCTCGGGATAGAAAAGAAATTGGAACGTTGGAGAGTAAAATTCGAACGTTGAAAAATAGTGAGTGAATGAAATTTAAAATAATAATAATAATAATAATAATAATAATAATAATAATAATAATAATAAAATGAAGTGAGTGAAGGGTGAGGGGTGTGTTGCCTACAAAAAATGAGTGAGGGAAGGAAAAAGCGGGGGATGATGTGGCATAAGGGGATTGGGTGTAAGTGAGTGAAGGGATTTGGGGTGAGGGGTGAGGGGTGTGTTGCCAACCCCCTTAGGAATATGTGAAGTATGTTACTTAAACATTAAAAAGAACTTTTCTTTGTTTAACTTCAACTTGGATTTATCTATTGTAATTGAAATATGATTTGACCCACCAATTAACAATCTAAATTATTCTTGTTACGTGTTGATTTGGCCTATGAATCTTTGATTTAAACATTCTTAGTGAACTAAATATACGTAATAAACTTAAACATTCAAATATTTCCATAGCAAATCTATAAACAATATTACTCCGTAGTTATGATATTCTTGTTTTTTCTCAACATTCATTTCTTCTTACTTGTTAAACTGAGTCATTGCAATTGGATTTATATCGTTTTATTGCAAGTTACTTTATCGGCTAAATTTTATCTTTCTATATCGGGCCCACCACACAATAGATCTTGGCTTTGTCACTCTTTTCATTTTCTGCCGTTAAAGTTCTTTGCATTTTAGAGGTTCAAATTCTAATCAAAACTTCACTTTCGAAAGTTCTATGAAAAAGCTGATGTAGTTTTGGTGAAACAATAATATGAAACTGTAACATGGTTAAGGGGGTAAATAAAAAAGAATGACAATTTTACTTGAAGATGTAATATTTCTGAGAACATCTATTTCAACAATGAAGTAGAAATGGTAATCACGATCTTGTTTATGATGAGACGTCCAACAAGTTGGTCGTCTAGCCGACCCACATCTCCATTTTGATGAGACGTCCAACATGGGGACCCATATGGTGTACTAAGGGTGGCTAGTCTCTTGGGTGCCACATGGGTTGGGGACTCGTCGAGTTTGCTCTTACTACGCCCAACCTATAGATATCAACCTATAGATATCAACTTGAATAAGGTTTCTCAGCATTAAAGCTCTTTTATATGCATGGGTAATATCCTGGCAAAACTAATTGGCACAAAACACGTTAAATGTTATCCTCGGTATAATGTTGTCCTTTTGTTTGGATTAGACTTTAACATATGTCTTTCGGTCTTTCAAACAAGTTAGACTAAATTACACGGATGGTCCTTGTGGTTTACACAGATTGCATGTTTAGTCCCTATTTCATTTTAAATACACCAGTCGTCCCTATTTTGTGAAACCTTGCACATTTTAGTCCCTAATTTGGATGGGCCGTTAGTTTGGCCGTTAAGTTATTTGCACCGTTAGTCCTCCGTTAATATTTTTTGCACCGTTAGTCCTCATTTTCTAAAAAAGTCTTCATTTTTTGCACTGTTGGTCCCTCCGTTAATATTTTGCACCGTGGTCAATCTTTTTACGTTTTCGTCCATTTTTTTTACGTTTTTGTCCATCTTTTTACGTTTTTTTACGTTCTCGCCCGTTTTTTTATGTTTTCGTCAATTTTTTACGTGTTCGTCTATTTTTTTACGTTCTCGTCTGTTTTTCTACGTTTTCGGCCGTTTTTTTAACGTTTTCGTCCACTTTTTTACGTTTTTTTCAATCTTTTTACATTTTCGTCCATTTTTTTACGTTTTCGTCTGTTTTCTTATGTTTTTATCGGTTTTTGCTATTTTTTACGTTTTCGGCTATTTTTTGTGATTAATTAAGTATACTAAAAGAAAATTTAACATTTGATAAAAATGTGTCCGTGTTGATTTTAAATCACGATTTTAACCCCTTTCTGGTCTGAATCATAAAAAGTGTAAAATACGAAAGTTGTCCGAAATAATACTTTACACCAAGACTTGCGAGATTTTAACTAGAAAATGTAAAACAAGGGATGTTTACTACCAAAACTTAAGCCATTTTTTACCAAGACTCGCGAGTTTTGGTAGTAAACATCCCTTGTTTTACATTTTCTGGTTAAAATCTCGCCTGTCTTGATGTAAATATTATTCCGGACAACTTTTGTGTTTTACACTTTTGATGATTTAGAGAAGAAAGGGGTAAAAATCATGATTTAAAATCAACACAGACACATTTTTATCAAATGACAAATTTTCTTTTTGTATACTTACTAAATCACAAAAAATAGGCGAAAATGTAAAAAATGAGAAAAACCGATAAAAACATAAGAAAACAGGCGAAAACATAAAAAAAAAATGACAAAAATGTAAAAAGATTGACAAAAAAACGTAAAAAAGTGGATGAAAACGTAAAAAAAAATGGACGAGAACGTAAAAAAACGGAAGAAAACGTAAAAAAACAGATGAAAAAGTAAAAAAACAGACGAGAACGTAAAAAAATAGACTAAAACGTAAAAAGATTGACAAAAATGTAAAAAATGAACGAAAACGTAAAAAAACGGACGAGAACGTAAAAAAATAGACGAAAACGTAAAAAGATGAAAAAAACGTAAAAAAAATAGACGAAAACGTTAAAAAACGGACGAGAACGTTAAAAAATGGACGGAAACGTAAAAAGATTGACAACGGTGCAAAATATTAACGTAGGGACTAACGGTGCAAAAAATGAGGACTTTTTTAGAAAATGAGGACTAACGGTGCAAAAAATATTAACTGAGGACTAACGGTGCAAATAACTTAACGGCCAAACTAACGGCCCATCCAAATTAGGGACTAAAATGTGCGAGGTTTCACAAAATGGGGACGACTGGTGCAATTAAAATGGAATAGGGACTAAACATGCAATCTGTGTAAACCACAAGGACCATCCATGTAATTTTTTCTTCTTTAAATATTGCAAGTTCGACATTACCGACTCCGAGTATAAGATTTTGTAATTACTTTTACATTAAAAACAATAGAAGTAACTTAACTTGTTTAGCCAATAAATGGTTCTATGGTGTTTATTAAACATGTTTATTTTTATGCCTAAAAACATAAAAAAATATTGAAGAAAAAGTTAGATTTGGATAAATTGTTGAGAAGAAACCAAACCCAGCATGCAAAATTCATAGACTTAGGTGAGAAGTAGTTCTATGCATTTAATAAAAAGTCAAATACGTACTATTAACATATTTAGGATAGCAAATTTGATGGCTTTCTAAGTAATCAGTTCTTCAAGTTTCTTTATTTGAAAGGGTGTGAAATAGTGAAAGTTGCAGCTGAACACCTCTCTAAGTGGTCACTTTTTGGTTTTTTATATTTGGCTCTAAATTTAAATCGTATAACATAACAAAAGCATATGAATTTAGGCTGCATGCATTAGAGCCAAGTCGATCGATCATCTTCTTGGTCACGATCGATTGCCACTTATGTGGCTTAAAAAAGTAATCGATCGATCGCTTTGTTTTTGGCTTGTGGGTCGTTGGAACGACCTTCATTCGCGTGTTGTTTTGAGGCTGGGCAAAAAAAAAATGTTACCTTCTACAAACATTTGGAAATAAATAAAAAATAACAACTAAATAAAAAAATATAAAAAATTGAAAGTTACCGTTGGGTAATGTTTATCTTTTAAACTTTATTAAACCACCTATAAATAACACCACATAAACCACAATTCAAACACTTCTCTCATTCCAAAATGTCTAAGAAAACTCCACAATCAAAAAGCCGAAATGGAGGAAAAGAAACATGAGTTGGAGATGCAAGCGAGAATAGATCAGAAAGCAACGAAAATAAAGGAAAAGAAATTTAAACTAGAACTTCAAAAACTTGAATTTGAGCGGACAAAGAAACGTGAAAAAGACATCATATTCTATCTCACACCAATCGACCCATATTTGCCCGAAATACAACGATAAATGACGCAGGAAATCAAGGATTCAAACAAGGCACGCTTCGACTTAGATTATTAGTTAAGTTTTTAATAAGTATTGTAATGTTTTAATTTTATTTGAATTATTATGAAAGGTTTTAATTATTAATGAAATTTAAGTTTATTATTAAAAATGTTTAAAAATTATATATATATTAAAAAAAAATTGAAGGTCGCCCTTACTATGACAATCAATCGCTTGTAGGTCGTCGGATAGAGAAAGTTGACGTGACGGATAAAATGAGAATGATTCATCCTTACTACTGTGTCCAGCCTTATGAGTCTTACTGAGATTGTGGGCTGAAAAATGTTAGTAAAAAATATCGTTTGTGCCAAGAACAAACAATCGATAAAAGGTGGGTTGTAATACTAGGCTTAAGTTGTGAGTTGTGAAACTGAAAATCTAAACATGTTTAGCAACAGGCTAACAGCTAAGCTAAGCAATACTTGACAATATTGATAAAAGCAGTAATGTTACGTTTTCAAAAGACAAGAATGTGCATATAAAAATACGATGGGGCTTTTTACCTTTTTTTATGTAATCCGTAGGTGTTTGAGGTATTTCTTTAAGTTTTTTTGGCTAATGGGTTTCAATACCCGGTGAATAGAGTGTTAATACAAATATCGCCTAAAAACGTTATTTATATTTTACAATCTTTGCTAAGTTTTGTTAACGACAAAGTGTAAACTTTAGTTCTTTAGTAAAACATGATTATATTTTAAGTCTTGCATAACTAGACTTTATTTCATATAAACATTTGCTACATTTACATTTCATATTAAACATAACATTTTCATATTTCTAAATATAGAAAATGTAACATGACATTATGGCATGCATCATGAGCATTTATGGAAAGATTTCTAAATTTAGAAGTTGACTTTCCATAAGATCTCTTACACACTTTGGAAGGATTCTTACTCTAACTATTGTGTGTTGACTTGAAGAATCTTGATTTGACATTGCCAGATATAGAAAGATTTCTTGAAGACTTTGACTGTCAGACCTGGCGGAACCCTGGGGTTACAAGGGCGGAACCCTTATTTTGGTTCTGTCGGATCCGCCAGGCTGCTGGTTTGGTTGGCTATAAATAGCAAACCACTTGCAAGAAATCTCTCATCACTTTTCATTATAATCTACACATACATTCTCATTACATTCATCTAACTCATTAACATTTCATTTGTGTGAGATCTTTTGTAGCAAAGAAGATCACAAGTTCATACCAAAAGTTACAAGTCTCAACATAACGTTGCAAGTCTTGTTAGCTTAGTTTTGTGTAAACTAGTGAGGTTTATACATCTATTCATTGTGTACTTTCAGTAGTGATCGGTTAGTATTTTAGGCCTTAAAATACATAGTGTGACGGGAGTGGTTGTACCCTTGTAAAAGAACTCGACATCTAGCTTTGTGTCGGTAATCTTGTGTAAGCGACGTGTAAGGTTTTCTCTGCCGGTGAAAGGAGCTTGTTGACTAGTGAAAGAAACTCTCGAGTTGGATACTCGGGGCGTGGAGTAGGGCAAGGAAAAATAGTCCTTGTAGCCGAACCACGATAAACTATCGTGTTGTGGTTTGATCGTTTCTTTCTTTATTCTTGCATATTACATATTGTCTTTTAGTTTAGATCTTTGATTTCATACAAAGTTTCAAAAGATAATTAAGTTAAAAACCGGTAAACTATTAAACCCCCCTTCTAGTTTTCCACATAGAGGTATTTATGTAAGTTGAAAGCCCTTGCACAAAATATCAGTTATGATTGTGCTATTGTCCATGCTTGATTAAGAATGTGCATTTGATCGGATCAATGCAAAAGAAGTACCAAACTACGACTCCAAGTATGTTTTGATGAACGACTTTCATATTTCTTTGATTTGTTAAACATAAACAGAATTGCGTGTATGTAATTGTCAATCCACAAAATAGTTACCACTTAATTTTATTTACAAGCTTGATTGCGGAAATTGTCGTTGAAAGATGAATGTGATAATGATGTTCAAATGACACAAATGAACTCAGTTTGACACATCTATACTATCTATGGCTTAGAATGGGTTAGTATATCTTTTGCTATAAAAAAAGACATGGGATCATATGGCCTTTTTTTTTTTTTTTTTTTTGAACGGAAAATAAATATATAAATAAAACGCAACTAGCAAGGCGTTAGAAGCCAAAAGATCCATGCAAACTAGGAATGAAACAAAACAACACATCTTAGAAACCTCCCGAGGCTTTAACTGCGAAGGCAACAAAAGTGATGAAAAAAGTCTTGCCAATTACGACGAACCACGAGAAGAGAAAAATTCCCATCCACGGAGGCCGAGCCACCGTTTTCACTCTGGAGTGTTTTTGATGCCGCCCCAAACAAGCCTCAAGAAAAAAAAATCATCCAATGCCACTACTCGCAATCAAATGAGGAGACTTAAGCCAAGAATCCCAATTAAGTTTAGATTTACGATGACTAGAAATCCATAAAAAAGACATTTGAACAATGTCATCGAAAATAAGCAACCTTCTAGGCTGACAAGAGCCAAATATCCATTGATTTCTGAACCGCCAAATAATCCACCACGTCACGTAACAAGTGCTTTCAAGGATCTCCTTCATACTCGTACATAGACGGGAATTACAAAGCCAATTGAACCACTCATCATAAGAATTGAAGGAGAAGTCATCAAGCTCCTACCAACGCAAAACTTTGCTCATAATTTGTCGTGCAAGAGACAAGAGAAGAAGATATGAGAAGTGGATTCCGCAACCTCGTTACATAAGGTACAAAGAATCGAAAGAATCTCCAAGCCTCGAGAGGATAGATTCAACCGAGTTGGCAATCTATCCAGATGAATCCTCCAAGCTAGGATATTAACCTTAATAGGGATCAACTTCACCCATCTAGTATATCTTTTGCTATAAAAAGACATGGGATCAAATGGGTTAAAGTAGTTGTCTTAAAGTTTCTATAACACTTAGTAATATATCTCCATGATATACTTAGTAGTTAGAACATAAAATTGTATATTTTTGTTACAGGTGAATGCTATTATATCTCATATCATTATGAAGCCCGAAGAAGACAAAAAGAAAAAGCTTTCAAACAAAAGTCACTATGGTTTGGTTCTTGCATCGATGACTCCTAATCTACTCTTTCAACCACCTGTAAAGGGTATGAGGTACTTTGGTTTGATAGTCTTTGGTCCATGAGTATCTTATTATAGGAATATCATGAACTTTGAGATGATATAATTACTAATGATAGAAAACCATAATCGATTATTGAATGTTTGTCCTTAACACAGCCAACAAGCATCACAATATATAAAAATACCACATTCTCTTCTTCCATTAGTTTCATTGATTCTGTCAATTTAAGTTGTCTTTCTGATTTGTTGATTTTTTATGGAAAGTGCTTATCTGATCATTTGAATGCGATGGTGAAATAATTTGTTGAGAAAATAATGAGCTTCATTAAAACTGCTTATTTGATGTTAAGAGTCTTGAGACTAATCAAGTAATGTCTTTCTTTTTTACTACACAAAGTTGTGCTTAATTATGAACATGTATTCAAGATCAAGGGGTCTAATAGTGACAATTCAAATAAAAGGAAGAGATAATCATCTGAAAATGTATTCAACTTCTCACAAAATTCTATAATGTATATCAAACTTTTAATTTTTCTATCGTATGTAACTAACTTGATAATTTTCCTATAGGCAAATGATTAAAAAAAGTATTATACTTGTCACAATTTCCTCTTGTGGGTAGCGAACAATTTTTTTTATTTTTGTGGGTACTTTATTTCAAATTCATCCTTTTTATGGTACTATGTGACATTTTTGCCCTTCGGGGAAATTTTTTTTTATTAGCTAAGAGGGGCAAAAATGTCCAAAAATTTCGCAAAATACCCTAAAAAAGATTAATTTGAAAGAAAGTACCCACAATAGCAAAAAAATTTGTTCGCTGCCCACAAGAAGAATTGGTGGCAAGTATGATACTTTTTTTAATCATTTGCCCTTTTCTTTCCTATTGTATGTACTAAAGACCGATTAACTAATAGTTAGTATTTTATTAAAAACCAATTAATCGGATTCTCAGTACATACAAAAGGAAGATTAACAAGTTAGTTATATACAACATAAAAATTAACAAGTTATTTACATACAATAAGAAAATTAAAAGTTTGATTCACACTATAAAATTGTTATAAGTTAGATACATTCGCAAATTATTATCCCCAAAAATAACTATATATAAGCTGAAAAACAAAGTACAATCCTTACAAATATAAAATACGGGTCAAGTAGAAAAACTGGTGTTGGAATTCGACGAAGACAACTAGGAGCATGGATTCAATGAAGATAGTAGTACGTGATGATGAGGATCAGGACTTTTAATAAATGAATATCACCCTTGTTTTAGACTAGGTTTGAAAACATTTTTTATTACAACAGATGCATGGCAATGCTTGTTTGTATAGACCATTAATATTACCTCCAACTTTCTCAAGAATGAAACCTGAGATACTGATAAATATGAAAGCCAACATTAATTTTGGTATCTCAAAGATTTTATAAAAGCCCTATTGCCTCAATCAATCCTTACAAAGCAAACTCACCACTATCCCCCACAATCTGAGTCTCCGGCGACACCATCAGCCACCATATCGATGATAAGTTTTCATTTTTGGTTTTAATTTTTTCACAAAACAAAAAAAGTTAAAACCATGATTAATTCTTTTGCTTTCAATATTGAAACGGGTGGTCTCGGAACAATCAAATCGCGTCCATTGCTTTGTGGAGGTAAATTGTCAATCTTTCTTATTTGTCCCCCATTCATGGCGAGCGCCGTTTGTCTGCCACGTAGGAACGACGAGAGGTGCTATACCACCACACCATATGCTCTTATAAGTATTTTTAAATGATAAAGAATAAAGAATAAGAAAAAGAAGTTGCTGATTTATCTTTCAAATTATCTAAAAACGACACTACATTTCTCAACAACTAGCAAACAAGGGTTGTATTAGGGATACACCCCCTAATCAAATGTGATGCTAAAAACCCCTACCATTTTTTTTGGACTGGTACTGTGGTGCCCACTCGGGTACATTCCCCATGCCCATTTTTTGGAGCTACTCTCTCTATTTTGTCATATTCGTTTAAAATATTATATTGAATTTTGTCAATATTAAAGTGTTAACATTTAAGTTTCAACTATTGCTACATCTATGTTTCATTTAAGTTTCAACTGTTTCAACTTTTAAGTTTCAACATCTATGTTTTATTTAAGTTTCAACTGCTACATCTATGCTACATCTATGTTTCATTTAAATTTCAACATTTAAGTTTCAACTGTTTCAACTTTTGCTACATCTATGTCATATTCATTTAAGTTTTAACTTTTGCTACATCTATGTTTCAACTGTTAACATTTAAGTTGTTAACATTTAAGTTTCTTTTGCTACATATGATGTGTTGTCAAATCTTTTGCAATAAATATTTGATGTGACAAGTGATAAACACATTAACTATCTAATTTGANAGTTCGACGAAGACAACTCGGAGCATGGATTCAATGAAGATAGTAGTACGTGATGATCAGGATCAGGACTTTTAATAAATGAATATCACCCTTGTTTTAGACTAGGTTTGAAAACATTTTTTATTACAACAGATGCATGGCAATGTTTGTTTGTATAGACCATTAATATTACCTCCAACTTTCTCAAGAATGAAACCTGAGATACTGATAAATATGAAAGCCAACATTAATTTTGGTATCTCAAAGATTTTATAAAAGCCCTATTGCCTCAATCAATCCTTACAAAGCAAACTCACCACTATCCCCCACAATCTCAGTCTCCGGCGACACCATCAGCCACCATATCGATGATAAGTTTTCATTTTTGGTTTTTATTTTTTCAGAAAACAAAAAAAGTTAAAACCATGATTAATTCTTTTGCTTTCAATATTGAAATGGGTGGTCTCGGAACAATCAAATCGCGTCCATTGCTTTGTGGAGGTAAATTGTCAATCTTTCTTATTTGTCCCCCATTCATGGCGAGCGCCGTTTGTCTGCCACGTAGGAACGACGAGAGGTGCTATACCACCACACCATATGCTCTTATAAGTATTTTTAAATGATAAAGAATAAAGAATAAGAAAAAGAAGTTGCTGATTTATCTTTCAAATTATCTAAAAACGACACTACATTTCTCAACAACTCGCAAACAAGGGTTGTATTGTATTAGGGATACACCCCCTAATCAAATGTGATGCTAGAAACCCCTACCATTTTTTTTGGACTGGTACTGTGGTGCCCACTCGGGTACATTCCCCATGCCCATTTTTTGGAGCTACTCTCTCTATTTTGTCATATTCGTTTTAAATATTATATTGAGTTTTGTCAATATTAAAGTGTTAACATTTAAGTTTCAACTATTGTTACATCTATGTTTCATTTAAGTTTCAACTGTTTCAACTTTTAAGTTTCAACATCTATGTTTTATTTAAGTTTCAACTGCTACATCTATGCTACATCTATGTTTCATTTAAATTTCAACATTTAAGTTTCAACTGTTTCAACTTTTGCTACATCTATGTCATATTCATTTAAGTTTTAACTTTTGCTACATCTATGTTTCAACTGTTAACATTTAAGTTTCTTTTGCTACATATGATGTGTTGTCAAATCTTTTGCAATAAATATTTGATGTGACAAGTGATAAACACATTAACTATCTAATTTGATGTATATCTAACTCATCTGAAATAATTATTTTGTACTTTTAACTATTATGTCAATCTAAATTGTGTATTTTAAAATAAGATGTATTATGATTTATACACACGATAAAACGAAAAAAACTTTGATTTCTTATAAAAACTACCTTACAAAATAATTTTTGCTTTAAACGAAAAACGTAATTTAACAAATACGTAGTACTTTGTAAACGAGTTATTGGGTTTATCGGGTCTTTGATGCTTAATATATCTTCATATATCGATTCCAATTTTGAGGTTTATCGGGTCTTTGATGCTTAATATATCTTCATATAGGTCATTCACTTGCTACGGAGGTGACTCTACTTTTGAGGTTGGCGAGTCTTCGACCGCACCGCGAGTTTCTCCTGCCGAGCTTAGGGTTGAGTTGAGTCGTTTAAGGGAGGGCATCTCTTGGTGTCGGGGTCGCTATGTGTCGATGTCGAGGAGGTTGTGTGAGCGACAGTCTGATGGCTTAGGATTGAGGAGGGAAGTTAAGGAGGATAGGAGAGTTACAGGTGAGTTGTATATTGAGTTGTATGGTCAGGCTGCAAGATTGAGTTCTACAGAGAAGGCAGATACAAAGTTCCAGAAGCGTTTAGAGTCGTTGGAGAAGAGAATGACTGAGGTTGAGAAGTTGGTGGAGCAGGTGGAGATGAAGAATACCTTCCTTGTTATCAGGTGTAGTGGTTATCACAGTGACATCCATGAGTTGAGGAGTGAGCTTCATGCTATGCAGTGACGGGCATATTATGACAAGGTAGCTCAGTTCCGATTTGACGAGAGTATTGATGTATTGGCTATGTATGGGAGAGATCGTCAGTGAGGGAGTAGTGATCATTTTATGTATGGTAGTTAGTATCATGATAGAAGTTTATCTTTGTATGTCTTTATTTCCGCTGCGTATGTTGTTTGAGAAACTTTTGAACTCAAATGTTTATTTATATAATTCGAATGATATGTTTTTGCTAAAACGGCTCGTTATTGTATTTGGAGTTAATATATAAGATGATTTTTTTTTATTATTATTATTGTAGAAAATTACTTTGCTTTGACAAAAAAATGTCATTTTTTGAAGAAGCTCACAATTTCACATGGACATCACCATTCTTTAATGATCAAGTACAATAAATAAAATAATTAGTTTTAGTTTGCCTATTGTAATTTTTGTTTAAAAAATGCTTGGTATGTTACCTTATTTTCGTAATTTTAGGTGTTCGGTTCTCATGACGAACTTTTTGGTTGGGCGCAAAATATAGCTCGGTCTATCGGTTTTGTTATTGTTAAAAAAAACCTAAAACAAGAACGGATATTTGTCCAAAATCGAACTTATGCATTCAAAAGGTAATGAATTTAAAATCACAACATCAAGAATCCGATATTCAACGGGTAACTGGTACCGTTAAAACTGATTTTCCATTCAAATTAGTGGCCAAATATTATAAGAGACGTGATATTTGGACGTTGACGGTGGTGTGTGATAAGCACAATCATCCATTTGCATCATCGTTGCATGGACACCCATATGCAATGCGGTTAAAGGAAGATGAGTTCAGTTTGGTGAAAGAAATGTCAAAGTATCACGTCCAACCACGTTATATACTTTCGACAATAAAAGAATGTAATCCACATAATGTGTCTAACGTTAGAAATGTATATAAGTCATTAAATAAGATACGTGGAGACAAAAGAGGTGGTAGAACTCCAATCCAAATTCTTTTGTCACATTTGATGGATAAAGGTTATGCATACTTCGAGAGGATAAATGATGAAGATATGGTGTACACTCCCACACATCATGCTTATGGACTCCACGTACAATACCACATTGTTTAAATTGCCATTTTTTCAAATTGTTGGACTTACTTCGACAAATATAACATTTTCGATGGGGTTTAGTTTTTTAGATAAAGAAAAAGGTGTTAATTTTAGGTGGGTATTGGAATGTGTAAAGAATAAGGCTGAGCATCGGACCGGACCGGACCGACAAGACCGAGGACCGAATTAGCCAAAAAGCCAAGACCGAGGTCCGGACCGAATATGGTCGGTCCGGTCTCGGTCGGTCCGGTCCTACAAGGCCAAATAAATCGGTTTGTGGTCCGGACCGGACCGGACCCGACCGGACCGAGGACCGAATTAGCCAAAAAGCGAAGACCGAGGACCGGACCGAATGTGGTCGGTCTGGTCCGGTCTCGGTCGGTCCGTCGGTCAGTCCGGTCCGTTCGGGTCGTTTGCTCATCCTTAGTAAAGAAGGTGATTGCTGAAGTTTATTACCCACGTGTTATCATCACGGACAGAGATTTAGCCCTAATGGGGACATGCAAAAAAGAATTTCCAAATGCTAACATATTACTTTGTAGATGGCATATTTCGCAGAATATACTTAAGTTTTGCAGAACAAAATTTCGTAAAGTAAAAGAGTGGGATTCCATTAAGAGAACATGGGATTGTATGGTTAAAGCTCCAATAAATGAAATATTCATAGAATATTAGACACCTAAGGGAGTTATTGGTCGAACATAAAGGTACTTGTTTAATTTTCACATTATTCTTCCTCTTTTTTATTAATCTATTTATTTTATTAATTCACTGTTTTTTTAGACGTTGATACCTATCTACATGAGTGGTTGACAAAGTATCCAAACATGTTTCTCTTTGTACTGACAGACAAATATCGACACTATGGTCAAACAACCACATGTAGAGCCGAGAGTCAACACGCATTGTTGAAAAGATACTTGGGCACAACATAGTCCAATTTAGATACAATGGTGAGCTCGATTGATGCAATCATGAAAACGCAAGAGAGCGTTACAAAAGAAAGTTTTAATAGAAGCATAAACGAGATAAAACATATTCGTGGGATACCACAATTTGCACAATTGTTGAATCATGTTTCACTTTATGCTTTGGAAAAAATTTTCAAAGAAGTTCAACGATCTTTCGTCGAGGAGTATTGTGGTTGTCAGTTGCGGACAAGTTGTGGGTTACCATGTGCGCACAAACTGCGCGACTATTACAATAACGGTAAATATATTAAATATATGACTATTAAGTTAATTTTTCATATAAATATCATTAATTTATACAAGTTATTTTTAATGATTGCAGATTTGTGTATTCCGCTAGAGTGTATTGACATTTTCTGGAGAACACTAGATGTTCCGTGGTCAGATGTTTGCTTATGAAGATGATCTTACTTGTGATGATGAGCTGCAAAACTTCAAGATAGTTTATGAGCAACAACCCCCGCTTGTAAAGAAAAATCTTTTAACAAAATTAAGAGGGATAGTTAATCCAGGATATGTTACAATTCGTGAACCTGCTGTTCACAAAAATACTCGTGGACTTCCGAGCACAAAGGACAAAAGGAAACAAACAAACCAGTTTGTTCCACCAACTGTAGATCCTCGTCACCGAAGTTATTCAGAATATACAGAAGTCCCAGATTTGAACGAAGAACCTGCGAGACACAATTCCTGTGTGAGGAAAACAAACCAGTTTGTTCCACCAACTGAAGATGAAAGCAATTATTTGATCAATCATATTCCAATGGTTTTCCGTCCATACATCAGAGGAATACACAATGTTGAAGGTGATGGGAATTGTGGATTTCGGTCAGTTGCTGTCGGTCTTGGTTTTCAAGAAAACATGTGGTCCGAAATTCGACAACATTTTTTGCATGAATTAAGGTATCACAAATGAAACTACATGGATATTTGGACTCCTGAAGGCTTGGAATACATTAGGAATGGAGTGGATTGGGCGGGAACTGAATTGCGCCGCGATCAAAATGGATGATTATGCCAGACACAGGGTTGGCTATTGCTTCATTATGTAACTGACCAGTTATATTTATATCCATGGCAGGAGATGCTATGTGTTTTCCGCTTTGGTCCGGTCCAAATGAGTCGCAACCAAATCCTCCAATTGTGATTGCACGTGTGGGCGAACATTACATTAATTTGAAGCTAGATGAAAGTTGTCCAATTCCGAAAAAATTATCCACAATGGAGCAGGTTTAGAAGTGAGATTGCAGCTGCATGGGAAAATATATATTTAAGTAGACAACGCAGATATATTGAATATAATCAAAATCAATGACGAATATATCATTTTCGTTAATGTAATCATGAATCCCTATTTTATAATGTTATATGTTACTTTTTTATTAATAGACAATTTCTTATGTCGTTAACAACTTAGATTTTGATATCACACTAACAAAAGACTAAAGTCAAAATTAAAGACAAAGTAAATTAAAATATTTTTAGTTGTAAAAAAAATGTCAACAACATAAAATACACAAAACACAAAATTAAAAAAAAAAAAAAAAAAAAAAAAAAAAAAAAAAAAAAAAAAAAAAAAAAAAAAAAAAAAAAAAAAAAAAAAAAAAAAAAAAAAAAAAAAAANNNATAGAAGTGAGATTGCAACTGTATGGGAAAATAAAATTTAAGTAGACAACACAGATATATTGAATATAAACAATCAATGATGAATGTATCATTTTCGTTAATGTAATCATGAATCCCTATTTTATAATGTTATATGTTACTTTTTTATTAATAGACAATTTCTTATGTCGTTAACAACTTAGATTATGATATCACACTAACAAAAGACTAAAGTCAAAATTAAAGACAAAGGAAATTAAAATATTTTTAGTTGTAAACAAAATGTCAAAAACAAAAAAATACAAAAAAAAAAAAAAAAAAAAAAAAAAAAAATAATAAAAAAAAAAAAAAAAAAAAAAAAAAAAAAAAAAAAAAAAAAAAAAAAAAAAAAAAAAAAAAAAAAAAAAAAAAAAAAAAAAAAAAAAAACAAAAAAAAAAAAAAAAAAAAAAAAAAAAAAAAAAAGGACAAAACGACAAAACTAAAAAAGACAAAGACCTTTTTTTTGGGGGGGGGGGGGTAATACATGTAAACTAGGAGGGGTATCTATAAGTTTTCCCGCAAATAATGAAATAACGAATACAAACTTCAGCGTAACATCCTTTTCCTCTGTTCCACTGTTGATTACATGCTAATAGTCCCCTCGATGTAAAAAAATTTCAACACATTAGGCTTGTTTGGTACGCAATTTTTATAGAGTTGTAAGCTTTTTGTTACAAAAATAATCTCCTTCAAAACAAGTAGCTCCGTTTGGATGCATCAACTTTAAGCTTTTATTTTAAACAAGTATCTCCAAAATGAAAAGCTGATTCATGAATATTTTAAAATATTTCAGAGCTGTTAAAATGTAAAATTACTGTTAACAGCTTATAATTACATTTAATAACTAATTTACCAAACACTTTTTATTGAAGAAAAGATACAGCTTGTAGCTCATGTTAACAGCTTTGCAGTTTACAGCTTACAGCTTACAGTTTAGTTTACAACTAGTTTTGCCAAACATACCCAGAGCAAAGAAAGAGACAAGCTTTGAACAAAATGGATGTAATTAGTTGTGTTCTAATATGTCGAATGATCCTCGTGTTATTTGTTGGGCAATGCGTCTTGGGGTGTTTCTTTTTTTGTTTAGAAGGGAGTTGATACTCCCATCACATTTTTCGATGCAAATACCACAACTGTGCATTGCAGTATTGTACGGTACAATACTGTAATGCACAAGTTGTGGTGAAAGAATCAAAAAATGTGGTGGGAGTATCAACTCCTTGTTTAGAATGTCTTAGTGCTAAGAGTGACGTGCCCAACCAATATAATAATATATTATTTTGTTAAATTCTCTATGTGCCAAAGGCCATCAAAAGCTTAGTACTCCCCATTAAGTGACTTATATGAAGGTGAACCCCACAACCACTTAGTCTAAAGAAAAAAAAAAAAAAAAAAAAACACCCCCTTACTCTGTTCTCGTGCAACTTAACTTGCTACAACCTAAAACCATTTTTTCAACTTCTTGATCTTATTTGGATTTTGCTTGAGTTACATTTTGAANAAAACCATTTTTTCAACTTCTTGATCTTATTTGGATTGAAATGGGAAAATCCAAAAAGTACCCCAAAGGTACACATGTACCCACCCCTACCAACCCAAATTTTTTTTTTCTACATATGCCCCAGAGGCGGAGGTAGCCCAAAGTGCTTGGGCGTAAGTGCTAATATTTTGACACATGTCCCTATTGTTGGGCCCACCATGTACCATCATGGTACATAGTACTATACACATTTTTTGGGCGAATAGGCCCACAAAACTTGGGCGAATTCCTGATTTTGTCCTTTTCCTAAAAAAATATGATCTTTTTTTATTCTTTTATAGTACATATATCTTGGGCGTATGGGTCCCATTATTGTTTATACTTGGGCGACTGGTTAGGTATGTAGTACACTTTTATATTAATTTATATTTTGGGTATTTGTGGCATATACTAATAATACACGTATATACTAGTATATACTTAATTACTAATATACACTGTAATAGTAATATACACAATTATTCTTGGGCGACCAGAATTAAATACGAATATTTTTTAGGCAACTCGGGCCCACATCTTTTTATTTCTCAAAAGTCTAATCTTCTTAGTCTTTTTATAATAAATGCTGGTACACTTTTCTTTAATTTACACCAAATAAAATCTTTTGAATATATCTTTAAAGGTAAAATTATACTAAATTTACACCAAATACTTATTTACCAAACACACTTTATCCTCCCTATCTCTCACTCCCCTTTGCTATTTTTCTCACTCTCTCACCTAGTCGAGCTTTCAAATCTACAACAGTCTTGATGCTTTCAAATCTACAACAGAATGAAGTCGCTAGCAAGTAGACACATATCGGAAGCATCATTTGTATGAATTAGGGATTCGATTCAACATTTTATAATAATGGTTTGGGGTAGGGTAAGTAGTCATGTATTCGAGTTAGAGTTAATGTAATTAAGGGTTAGGGTAAGCAATTATCAAATCGATTTAATTGTTTAAATGTGTAATCGATTTAGGGATAGAATTAGTTAATGGTGATGTTTAATAGTTTAATTGTTTAATCGTTTTAGGGTTACCATTATCTAATCGATTTAGGGTTATCATTAGTTAATGGTTCTATTTGTTTAATTTTTTAATTGAGGGTTACTGTTATTTAATTGTTTAATTTTATTATTTAATTGTTTGCGTATCTTTATATATTGTTTTCTAGTGTTAGGGTTTATTCATTGTTTATTGCTGTGTAGAATTTTTTAAGAGTAGATGATGTGTTTGTTGTCCATATCTTTTATGGTGTACTGTTTATTTTTTAATTTTAGGGTTTATTGCTGAATTTGAGATAGCTAAAAGCCGATTAACCAATAGTTAGTATCAGTGACGGAATCAGGGGGTGTCCTGCGGGTCTCGGGACACCCATGGATTTTTGTGGCGTAGTGTTAATTTTGTTAAAAAACATCTATTTTCTTTTAAATGCACCCGGTCCCTAAAACTTGTGTTTGTAATATTGTTCTGTTTATTATAAGTGCACCTGGTCGTTTTGTGTCCTGGTTCCGCTCCTGATTAGTATTTTATTTAAAACCAGTTAATCAAATTCTCTTTACATAGAAAAGAAAGATTGACAAGTTAGTTACACTAGCAGGGTACCCGCGCGTTGCAGCGACGGGTACCCTGAAATAAAATTTTTCTATGAATAATGTGTTTTACGGATATCAAGAAACAATTTCGTGTAGCCCGTGTCCATTCGGGCTCGAACCCGTTGGCCCGTGACTGTTCGGGCTCGAGCCCGTTTGGTCCGCGCCCGTTCGGGCTCAAGCACATTTGGCCCGTTGCCCGTTCGGGCTTGAATATTTGTATAATGTGCTTTATTATTTGTAGTAGTGAAATTGAATGCAGAAATTGTGTTTAATTTGGTTGTACAATATGCTTGATAATTTGTATTTCTTATGTAAGGGGTGTTTTAATAATTGTATTAAATGTATTTATTGACCAGTTAAATAATTGACTACATTAAATAGCATTAATGTGGTGTTTTGTTGTACACTATGCTTCTTGTCTTGTACGTCTGAAAATTATGTGCATTAAAGTGTTGTACACTATGTTTCTTTTCTTGTAAGTAGTGGTCATTATAGTCATTAATAACATTGACCACTTTAATAGCATTAATGTTGTAAGTCTGAAAATTACATCATGCTTATTTTGTTGTACACTATGCTTATTTTATTGTAAATCTGAAAATTGGTTATAGCTATTGTACATTGTGCTTAAATGGTTGTAATTTTTAGTGAATGAGTGTTTTTAATAGCATTAATGTTGTTTGATAGAATTTTGGTCTTAAAATGACATCACGCTTTATTTTGTTGTACAATATGCTTATTTTGTTGTAATTCTGAAAATTGGGTGCATTAAAGTGTTGTAAACCATGCTTAATTTCTTGTAAGTCTTAAAATTTTGGAAAGAGAGTCATTCATGTTTTATATGTAATATAGGGGTAAGGATCCAGTAAGAAGAAAACTTAAAATGAGAAGAATGAGAAATAATTATAACCACATATTTGAGATGCATAGACTTGAATTATATGCATCTCTATTCATTTAGATGCATCACAATTAGTTTCGAAAGTGATTTTGAAGTAAGAACGATGCAAAGTAGTACTCGCAACAAATTTGACCCGCAAAGGACGAAAAATATATAGCATTCGTCTAATTTGATGAAATGCATCTAATATATGTATATGCATCTAAATTTTAGCTAGAAAATATATTATGATGCATCTAAAAGATTGGAATGCATCTAATTCAAATCGATGCATCTCTAATGTGTAGTTATAGTTATTTCTCATCCTTCTTATTTTAAGAATTCTTCTCATTTGATCCTTAGTCTGTAATATAGATATATATACGATGGAAAAATTAATAAGTTTTTTAAAAAAAATGAATATCACCCTTGTTTTAGACAAGGTTTGAAAACATTTTATGACAACAGACGCAAAGTTGATTCGGGTTGGGTTGTCGGGTTATCGGGTCGGGTTGATTCGAGTTTTCAGGTAGAAGAAAGTAACCCGCAACCCTACCCTATAAGGAATCGGGTTATCGGGTTGCTACCGGGTCGGGTTATATCGGGTCGGGTTAATCGTGTTATCGGGTCACTTGGTTATTTGGCTCAATTAGTATTTCATGCTACTGAAAGAAAAATAATGCTTGGCGTGAAAACAAATAGTGATACCTGTAATAGAGATCAAACAAAAGTTGGTTATGTAACACCATAAAAAAACAAAGATAAACTAGTCGTAGAATTACATATTTGTGGCTCCTATAGGCTTATCATGGGGATTGTGGTCTAGTGGTAAAGGCTTAAGTAGTTAAGCGAGCCCACGTGAGAGTAGTACCGGTTTGGGTGACCGACCGGGAAGTCCTCACTTGGGAACCACAAGCTCTAATGATATCAGGCGAATCGGGAATAGGAGTGGGGTTATCCCCTAAGGAGAGGCTCGCGGTTGGTATCTCTGCCCGAGGATGCGACACTAACTCGAGCGAACAACTAACATCTACCAACTAACCCGCCGTTAAAAAAAAAAAAAAAAAAAAAAAAAAAAAAAAAAAAAAAAAAAAAACCTCACCTATGCTGTTGCAGCATTTGCCACCAAAAGAATGACAAGTCCATATGCAGCAGTTATTGAGGTCATACATATCCAACATTAGATACAAAAGTTAAATAAGTCGGCAAAAGTGTTTAGAAATTCATAATAAGCATTTGAAAATTAAACTCACGTATTTGTGTCATACAGAAAGTGTTGTACATCTCAACCTATATATAGCACAAGTGTGATTGCTATTTTTGTATGCAAAACCTCTCCCAAAATTCTAAAAGAATGACACGTGGAAACATCACTACTTTTAGTAAGATTTCGAAAAAAAATTTCAACAAATTCGGGAGAAACACAAGGAGGTAAATTAAGAGTGAAACACAAGGAGGTAAATTAGGGAGGTTAATTAAGAGTGAAAATCCCTTAAAATAAGGAAAATATATGTTGGGTCACTGAAAGTACCCAAGTGTTCCTTAACTAGGATTTGAACATAAAATAACCTAAGTGTTGGATTCCCTTAAACATAATCAAGTCACTGAGTGAACAGTCATTCAGTGAGTCATCTTCAGGATGTTTAGAACAAGCCTAACGAAGAAAGGTTTTCCATTCAGTGAGGCGGACTCTCAGTGAATGGCATCTAAGCCAAATAAGAAGATGA
>LBNU01021730.1:91029-102229 GCA_014162995.1 Artemisia annua
GTTGGAATAAAGGGTATTTTTAGTGGTGGCGAGTTAATTATCTTGATCAAATACATGCACAAGGTGGCGTTGCTAAGCCAAGACACGACTCGACTTAAGCTAGAAAGAAAATAACATAAACATAAATAAAGATAAAACTGAAACGGGATGGTAGTCCGTATGTTTTTTCTACTTTTCTTTTTCTAATTTCTTTTTTCATTTTTCTTGTTTTTCGATTTTTTTTTCATACACTCTTACCCTACCATCCAAAATAATACATCATAGGGGCCTCGGTTCTCCCCTTACACTTGAACTTTTACATATTTTACAATTAACTATTCTAATGACTCGAATTAAGATAATTGAAAAACTTGGAGTACATTAAAATATTAACGCACATGTGGGGGTAATAATTGACTTCTTCCCCATTACTCCATTACATTAGTACTTTACCCATGAGTCCCAATTGTCCCAAAACAATATGTACAAGGATATGACTCGACTTAGCAACCATATAAGTAATAATACAATTAACTAAGGGTTTAACAAATGTTGTCACAATAATGCACTAAAGATGAGTGCAAAGAAGGTAGGCTAAGGCGATTTGGGTGTACATTTGGGTGGATTGTAAACAAATTCTTCCTTTAAGTAAAATGCTTAAAGTTAGAAACGAAAAGATAGGCTCGGAGGGGTGTACTAGGGGTATCGTGTACTAAAAATGAGTACAACACTAAGGTGTAGGAGAATTACTTGACCAATGAAGTCAATGTAATTATATTACGGGTGTAAAACATGGGTTATCCTAATGCCTCTTATCATGTAGTAAATATAACTACACGAATGTAGTCTCACTTGTTGATTTGGGATGGTCACTAACGCAAGTTCTAGAATTTATAAACTACGGGTACACACACAAGCACCAAAAATGAATGCTTTTCCTAACAATTAAAGCGACACCAAAAACTTGATGTCATGAACTTGATTCCATGTTCACCTTCTTGTCCAAAATAACCTGTTAAACCTGAGAAAACAATCTAGGCAAACCTCGTGTAAAATCGGCGGCAAATTCTATATAGGGATATAATTCTTGTGGAATGAAAGTTTTGTAGATTCCTGGAATTAGAGATGCAGTAATTTTTATAATCCGGCAGAAAAACTAAATTTTAAAAATGTTTTCTGGAATCAAAGGCTGACGCCGTCAGAATTGATCTGACAGAATCCTTATGTTTAGTTTCCGGAAAATTTCTGGAAAAACAATTACCTTAATTCCTGGAAGCCTGCAAAATTTTATTATGACCCGATACAAGCATTTGACTCAAACAAATACTAATATGTATGTTTATTTTATATTGATACAATTCATGTCCCAATTCGTTCTTATAAACAAATTTAGATTTCCCTTACACTTATCTTTTGCAAAATACCTTTATATGTAGTTAAGACGAAGTTAAAAACAAAATAAAGCATTTTCACAATTTATTTTTTGAAACACGAATCAATAACAATAAAAATAAAACATACATACGGAAACAAATAAAATTCAAATAAACAAACACACAAAGCAAATAAAGCTTGGGTTGCCTCATTAAAGAGTCTTGTAGCTAGACTCAAAGTCACTCTCTATTACGTGACTTCATCGTTGGTCACGGTTTCTAGGTCATTCTCGGGTTTAGTCTTATATTCCGGACCTGATTGCAAGCATTCTTTGTAGAAACCGAATATCCTACTCATAACATAGTCTACTCCTTTACGCCTATCCTCATCATTCCTATAGTAGACCGCTTGCTTATGCTCTTTCTCGATGTTTGACAAGAGACGGTATTGCTCTATCTTATATGGCATTTGGTAAGCTATATCATCGGTCTCGTGCTTGAACCTAACTATCCCTAGGGGTGGGTCATAATTCATTTTAGAGGCCTCAACAAACGGCTTCCCAAAAACTACTTGAGTTAAGCATGCATCCACTACCGGACGAATATCCTCAACAATCACGAAGTCGGTGACGTAGGTGAAATTTCCTACATAGACATGTAGTCCCCTAACTCAACCTACAAAATTGCTTATCCATCACGTGCTAGGAAATGTCCTAAATCCCAGCTGCTTTTTCATTATTAGATTTTAGTGGGCTCTAGTCATGATGTTTATGGGAGACTTAAGATCTATGTAAGCTTTCCAAACATGCAAGTGACCTATGTTGCATGGTATATTGATGTTGGAAGGGTCACCTGTTTTGATGATTGGGTTACCTAGGAAAGTATGGTGTCTCGAGGTCATCGAATAAATCCTTATGGTATGCACGTTCTTCCTTAGTGGGTAACCTATCGAAGTAGTCCTTTCCATCATCTACTTCTTCTACTTCCCTCTCCTTACTCTCCTCAACTTTCTTAACTTCCTCCTTACGCTCACTATCTACATCATTTTTATCGATTGGCTTAATAGTGATAACGTTAACAAAATGGACATGTTTGGAGGATGAGGGGTCCTTGATTTGGGGTCCACTACTTGTGTTTCTAGTATCCTTATTTGGTGCTGGCGACCCTTGGTTGTTGAATGCTTTCAATAAGTTGTCTATTTTATTGGTCATCTCTGCTTGTTGTTGATTAAATTCGGATTCGAACTTAGCCATACGAGCTTCTTGAGATGCCATAAATTTAGATATCAATCCTTCAAAATTATTGGTACTACCATAGTTATTGGAAGGATTGTTGTTGAATGTACGGTTTGAGGATGAACTGTTTGATTGAAAACGATTAGGTGGGTTGGAAGAATAGTTTTGGGGCGTGTTTTGGTTTTGTTTCCACCTAAAGTTTGGGTGATTTTTCCAAGAGGGGTTGTAAGAATCACCGTAAGGGTTTGGCTCGGGTTTGAAAGTGTACCACTTTTCTTCCGCTCCGTCGGTACGTGAGGATGCGTAGTCCGCAAAATCTTGTTCGGGGAGTTCCATTCAATCTCGAGTGTCGTGGGGACCACTACAATTAGATACTTGACTTGTAGGTTGAAGGTTTAGGTGCTTCGTCGGATTTCATTAGATACTTGACTTGGTCCTCAAGTTCCATGATCCTATGGTCGGAAGTGCTTGAATTATTCGAAGGCAAAGATATTGCCTTGACCATTTTGTTCAAATCACGGGGATCATTCTAACTTTCGTTGTCATAGAGAGCAAGATCTTCTATGAGTTCCCATGATTGTTCCGCACTTAGATCACGTAGCTTGCCATCGGCCGCTTGGTCAATGGTTTGCTTCGTGGGGATATTGATATGGTCATAGAAAATTTGGACTTGGAGCCAAAGGTCTATGCCATGGTGAGGGACTTTTTGGAGTAAGTCCTTGAATCGAGTCCATGCCTCGTAGAGGGTTTCGCCTTGACGTTGTTGGAACGCCAAGATGTCATTCCTTAGCTTTGTGGTTCTTCCCGGTGGGAAAAATTGAGCAAGGAAGCGAGTGGTGAGATTATCCCAAGAGGTGATGGATCCTGCGGGTAGACGTTCTAGCCATTGACTAGCTTGATCTCGCAGAGAGAATTGGAAGAGACGTAATCGGGTAGTCTCTCGAGTGTCAACATCAAGGTCTATGGAATCTACTATCTTAAGAAATTCCTTGAGGTGTTGATTTGGATCTTCGGAACGAAGTCCATGGAATGCACATCCACTTTGCACCAACCGGATGGTGTCGGATCGTAAGGGAGACACATTGGCTTCTTGGGTGAGCTCAATGGTGTTTCGATAGCCTTGGTGGCTAGGACGGGAGTATTCTCCTAAAGTACGGGCTCTAGGAGGTGGGTTTGGTTGAGGTGGGTTGTTGGGATCAAAGATATTACCACCTTCCATGGTGTCAGATGGTAATGGTTACGAACAAAGACAGGAAGAAAAAGATAGACTAAAGAAAACATAGAAAAATAAAAATAAAAATCTCACTAGAAAGGATTCTAATGAGTACGATATTGATGACGGGTTGTATTCCTTTAAACCATTCGTAGGGCCGTGTACGATCTTCCCTAACTCTATAAGCTCCTACTTCACTCCTATGTTGAGCCGACTAAAAGCTCCTAACATGGGATCATTAGAATTCGCTCATGCATTAAATACAACCAAATAATCATAGTACACATCCGATTCATGTTTCTTAAGACGTTCAAGCAAGTTATCGTATAGGAGGTTAGCCAGTTTTCTTAAGCCTAACATCGACTTCACCCACCCACAATAATCACAAGCAAACCAACAACATATAATCAATAGCTAGGTTTCATTAGATCTAAGCAAACACAATAAAGACCTAGCCTAGCATGTTAATTGAAAGACAAGCATAAGATATAATCACACAATACATAGACATATTGAATGATTTGGAAGAGACTTATCTTCAATTAAGCATCCAAGTTTCAAGGGTGGAAAACCCTCAAAAATACAGTAGAAAAACGAGCTAGGGTTTCTTCCCAAAAGTTGCACACTAATGAATGAAAATTAGACGAATATTTATAGAATTTACAATCTGACGACGTCACCTTATAAGGTGTGACGCCGTTACCTCGCCGCCAAAACACTATTCGGATTGCTCAGATCCACTTCTAACGCCGTCCCTCTTTATTCTCTTCTGGGTCGTCTCCCTTTAGCACATAACGTGACGACCTACTTTTGGTAACACGTGACGCCGTCACGTATTAAACTTCAAAATCTTTCCGGGGCGTCTAGTGTAAAAATTATCCTCCTTGTTGTCAAAGCGTGACACCGTCACAGGGTATAACGTGACGCCGTCAGGTACAATTTCCAGCATATTTTTAGACTTTGTCGTTTTCTTCAATTTTATGCTCCAAAAACGTCCAAAATGCTTCCTTTTTCAGATTTCCTCTTCAAAGTACCTAAAATGACAAAAGAAACGATTTAAGGCAATATTTGATCAAATAATTACAGATTAGGGCTTAAATGACCCCCTAAAAGCGTTACAATTTTCGCCTCATCAAACACTCTTCCCAACAACCAACAAAGCTCTGATAACATCCATCTCGCATTCCAATCATTGGGGTGATAGAAAAAGTTCTTAAAGCGTTGTAATACTGTCTCGATATTAATTGTGGTGATCGCTAGTGACGGTAGCTTCTTCATTACAATAATTCAGAAAGTATGTTGATCATTTCGTACATTATTATCACTGTAAGCATGATTACTAAAGCCATGTTAGGCTAAACTCCTTATGGTTGCTTGGATATGTTAATAATAAAGTGTTTGGTTATGGTTATGATCTCCTGTTGATTTCTTGNTTGGGGTGATAGAAAAAGTTCTTAAAGCGTTGTAATACTGTCTCGATATTAATTGTGGTGATCGCTAGTGACGGTAGCTTCTTCATTACAATAATTCAGAAAGTATGTTGATCATTTCGTACATTATTATCACTGTAAGCATGATTACTAAAGCCATGTTAGGCTAAACTCCTTATGGTTGCTTGGATATGTTAATAATAAAGTGTTTGGTTATGGTTATGATCTCCTGTTGATTTCTTGTTTATGTTGCAACCTTGCTTTACCTTAAACTTATAACAATTGTTTATCTCTCTGATTATAATTACTATTTAAAAAGGGTCGAAAGATTTGGCTAGTATTTTATGATTCTCAACATATGTCTATGTATGTTGACCAATTTAAGGAGAAATCGCTTTTGTATTGAAATAATCAAGGGTAAAGACCATAAAATAACAACTTACTTTCTCAATTTTACCGAGATGAAACACTTACTTTTTTATTAACATTTAAGCCAACGAAACTTTCAAATATTGTTCTGAGGTGAAATACTTACTTTTTTATCAACATTTATGCCAACGAAACTTTCAAATATTGTTCTGAGATGAAACACTTTTTTTCAAGGGTATTTTTGTTAACCTCAGAACAAATTTGAAAGTTTCGTTGGCTTAAATGTTGATAAAAAAGTAAGTGTTTCACCTCAGAACAATATTTGAAAGTTTCATTGGCATAAATGTTGATAAAAAAGTAAGTGTTTCATCTCGGTAAATTTTAGAAAGTAAGTTGTTATTTTATGGTCTTTACCCAATAATCAATAAGAGTTTGAATTATTGCAACTAGTACTTCGACTTGTTAACCACTCGTTCAAGTGCTAGCAGACATAAATCTTGAATCAGAAATATAAACTGATGAAACGTTATTTTGACGAAAACAACTTATCATTTGTTAAGAATCATTGAGATCATTATCATATGCCATCACTAAGTTATAGGAACTATCCAAGTAATCATATATGTCTCATAGTTGAAGTTAATAACAAACTGCATAAGTCTTCTAAATTATCTTGATTAGTTAATTGATACATAAGAGCAAACCTCAGTCCCTGTGGAACGACCTGGTCTTACCAAATCTCTTTACTATAAACGAGGGTTATACTTTTACCCGTGTGTTTTGAGTAATAAGGAAATCGGTAAAATTAGTTTAATAAATATAAAGCTTTCGAAACACGTCAAAGTTTTTGGCGCCGCTGCCGGGGACTAGTAGTTGCTGTATTATTAATTGTTTAATCGTTTTTAGTTACATTTAGATTACTTCTCTGTGTTAAGTTGTGAAAATTACCAACTCTGTCCTAAATAAACGCCGGTTTTCAACTGAAACCGCCGCTTTTGAACCACGATCACTGCGAACTTTTTCACAAAAGCGCCGCTCTTCTGGAAAACTAAAACCCAAAAATTCAAACTCCAACCCAGAAACACGCCGCACTTATCACTAAACACGCCGTGTTCATTACCTCATAAACTGAAAATTGATTCATCCGTATTGAAATTCAGTTGTTCTAAATCTTCATAAATCTAATATTGGATGGTCACACGATCAGCTAACTTAGAACTGACTAGTCCTTTATCTGAACCAGAAAGAACAATCAATCAAAGACGTAGACAAAACAAAAGAGTTCCTATATCATAAAAAGACAAAAGACCAGAAATTCCTAAAGAGATTATTCCATCTGTTGACGATCTCTCTCTTTATCGATTCTTTATCAAATTATAACCTCCATGATCCAATGGACGGAACTGACAATGAACCTATGTGGGCAAATGAACGAACAGTTGCTCCCACTCCTGGTCCCGCAATCACTCTACCCAACACTGCTAATGAGTTTGCCATCAAAGGAAACCATCTCACCCTTCTTAAAGGAAATCAATTCGATGGTAGAACAAAAACTGATCCACACACGCACATTCACGAATTCCTTGGAATTTGTGAAATGTTTAGATACAGAGAAACTGAGAATGAAGCCGTCCGGCTTGTGATGTTTCCATTATCTCTAACTGGAGAAGCAAAAACTTGGTTAGATGAACTCGACGAAGGAACCATAGCATCATGGGATGAACTTCGTACCGCATTTATTAGTCGATTCTTTCCCCCAGCCTTATTTGACCGACTTCTCGGTGAAATTCGTGCTTTTTCTCGACAAGATCGGGAAACCTAAACCGAATCATGGTTACGAATGAAAGAAATGCTCAGGAATTGTCATGGACATGGTCTAAGTAAAGGGAATATAATTAAAATCTTTTACCATGGACTTGACGAGAGTACTCAAAAAGCCTTAAACGCTGCTGCAGGAGGAATTTTCCTGTACAAAACACCAAATCAAGCCTATCAATTACTTGAAGACAAAGTCTTACTCAAACATGATTGGGCTAAAAACCAAAGAACCAAATCCGCTCTTCGAAAAACTGTTGCTTTCGCCGATGAAGGCAGTAGTGTTTCCGATACGGACAAAATAATGGCTCGAATGGATGCCATGGCCATAAAAATGGATGCTCAGTATAAGTAAATGAAAGAAAAAAGGGAATCTTGCAACAATTGTGGTGGAAATCATTCAACCGCAAATTGCAATGATGATGACACACCTATGTCTCGAGAAGAAGAAGCAAAATTCATGCAAACATTTAGACGATCTCGTTTCTACAATGATTATCGTGGCAGAGATAACGATAAATGGCGTTCTAACGATAGACCAGATTATAACCGTGATCAACCTCAATCATATTCTGAAGAAAAACCTGATATCCAAAAACAACTAAGTGAATTCATTAAGTCACAACAATCAACAAACACATACGTTAAAAACATGTTTAGAGATCTCAAAGATAGACTTGATTCCACAAGAAGAAAACACCAAGCCTCTATCCAAAATCTAGAAGAAAAATTCGACAGACTTGCTGAAAAACAATCTAATAGACCACCAGGATCCCTTCCCAGTAACACTACTCCTAACCCAAGAAATAATAACTCTAAACCCTATCAACCACCACCAGCTCGTCATGAACATGTAAATGCTATAACAACCAGACATGGTACCTCATATGAACCAACCCCAATCCTAGTCAAACACAACCTACTTTTGAAATTGATAGTGAAGAAGAAGATGAACCGTCACCTCAGAAAAAGACTAAAATGAAAGAAATACCTGAAACACCTGTTCTAAAACCATACAAACCAAAGATACCATACGCACAATGTCTTAGAAAAGAGAAAACGGAAGCTCAATATGGGAAGTTCCTAGACATGATTCGAGTTATTCGAATCAACGTTCCATTAATCGATGTTATTGTCGGAATGCCAAACTATGGTAAATTTCTGAAAGNCCTCAGAAAAAGACTAAAATGAAAGAAATACCTGAAACACCTGTTCTAAAACCATACAAACCAAAGATACCATACGCACAATGTCTTAGAAAAGAGAAAACGGAAGCTCAATATGGGAAGTTCCTAGACATGATTCGAGTTATTCGAATCAACGTTCCATTAATCGATGTTATTGTCGGAATGCCAAACTATGGTAAATTTCTGAAAGAAGTTGTTAGTAACAAAAACAAAATAGAACAAATATCCGCAGCCTTTCTAAGCAATGAATCTTCAGCAATAATCCAAAACAAAGTTCCACCAAAATTAGGAGATCCCGGAGGTTTTCTAATTCCGTGTAATTTTGGTAAAACATTCTCTTGTAATGCTCTAGCTGATCTTGGCGCAAGTATCAATCTCATGCCATATTCTCTCTATGCAAAAATTTCTCTGGAAACCCTCAAACCTACAAAAATGTGTTAGACTTGCAGATTGATCTTTTCTATACCTGGTTGGAATAGCAGAAAATATGCTGGTTGAAGTTGGTAAATTCACCTTTCCTGTTGACTTCGTTATTCTAGTGATGGAAGAAGATAGTAAAGTTCCTTTAATTCTAGGAAGACCATTCTTTGACACAGCTGACGCAATAATAAAAGTTATACAAAGAAAACTAAATTTAGGAATTGGTGATGAAATATTATCTTTTTCGATTGATTCAGCCATGAAACATTCCTACTCTAATGATGACACATGTTTTAGCATAGATGTAATTGACGAAATTCTCGAAGAGGATTTTGACAATCCGCTAAACGAAGGAGTAAATATTCTTCACTCAATTGAAGGAACAATTCTCGAAGAAAAACTCTATGCTGAGTTTGAAGAATTTGTTGCCATGAGCGAAGAGATTGAAACCGATGATGAAGAAGAAATCATTTTCGAACAAATAACTTTCAATTCACAATACAAAACAAAGAAATCTATCGAAGAATCACCCACTGACCTCGAACTCAAACCCTTCCTAAACATCTTGAGTATGCTTTTCTCGAAGGCACATCTTTACTCCCAGTTATAATATCTTCCGAACTCTCAGAAAAGAATAAAGTTGATCTACTCACAATTCTTAAAAACCATAAACGAGCCTTTGCTTGGAAAACTTCAGACATTCCTGGAATCTGTCCCTCATTCTGCAAACATAAAATTCAAATGTTGGATGATAAAAAACCAGTTGTTCAAAAACAAAGAAGATTAAATCCTAACATGCAAGAAGTAGTAAAAAAGGAAATAATAAAACTCTTAGATGCCGGAATTATTTATCCTATAGCTGATAGTCCCTGGGTAAGCCCAATTCATTGTCTACCAAAGAAAGGTGGTATTACCGTGGTCACAAATGAAAATGACGAATTAGTTCCAACCAGAACAATCACTGGTTGGAGATTTTGTATTGACTATTGTAAACTCAATGGGGCTACGGCCAAAGATCATTTTCCCCTACCCTTTATGCATAAAATGTTGGAAAGACTGGCAGGAAACGAATACTTTTGTTTTCTCGATGGTTTTTCTGGATACTTTCAAATTCCAATTGATCCAATCGACCAAGAAAAAACAACGTTCGCGTGTCCCTTTGGAACATATGCTTATAGACGTATGCCTTTTGGTTTATGTAATGCACCTGCTACATTTCAAAGATGCATGAATATTCCATGACATGATCGAAGAATCTATGGAAGTTTTCATGGATGACTTTTTTGTTTTCGGAGATTCATTTAAAAGTTGTCTGGTAAACCTAAATAAAATGCTTAAAAGATGTGAAGAAGCTAATTTAGTCCTTAATTGGGAAAAATGTCACTTCATGGTTAAAGTAGGAATAGTACTCGGACATAAAGTATCAGGAGCAGGATTAGAAGTTGACAAAGCAAAAATCGAAGTAATAGCAAAATTACCACCACCTACTAATATCAAAGGCATTAGAAGTTTTCTTGGACACGCCGGTTTTTACCGGAGATTTATAAAAGACTTCTCTAAAATAACTAAACCTCTAACAAAACTACTTGAAAAGGATGTTCCATTCGAATTCGATGAAGAATGTACTAAAGCATTTGAAACATTAAAAGAGAAACTAACATGCACACCTATAATAGCAAGTCCATATTGGAATCTTCCATTTGAGCTAATGTGTGATGCAAGTGAAAGTGCTGTTGGAGCAGTACTTGGCCAAAAAAAAAAGAAAAACATTTTCATCCAATCTACTTCGCTAGTAGAACACTAAATGCAGCTCAACAAAACTATACGATAACAGAAAAAGAACTAATGGCTGTTGTATTTGCATTTGATAAATTCAGATCATATCTTGTTCTCTCTAAGACAACCATTTTCACAGATCACTCAGCCTTAAAATATCTATTTAAAAAACTTGATGCCAAACCTCGTCTTATACGATGGGTTTTACTATTGCAAGAATTTGACATTGAAATAAAAGATAAAAAAGGTGTTGATAATGTTGCAGCAGATCACCTATCTCGAATACAAAAACAAGATGGTCATGACGAAGAACTTGAAATAAACGACTACTTTCCAGAAGAAATTCTAATGAAAATAAATACTGATAAAGAACCTTGGTTTGCCGATTTTGCAAATTACTTAG
>LBNU01021731.1:0-19401 GCA_014162995.1 Artemisia annua
TCTTGAACACCCGCTATCCTTTACGCATTCGTCGGGCTCCAAATTTATTCCTAGACAAATTTCATTAGATGCTTGAGCGACTAAGCATTCTCCTTTGGTCCTTTTGCCTTCATCATCAACTCTTTTTCTTCGTGTTGTTTTCCTTTTATCTTGTGTTCTTTGTCGCTTTTTAATGAGTCTTTTAAATTCTTCGACGACCTTTGCATATTCTTCGTCTTCACTTTCAGAACTAGAATCGTCATCTTCATCGTCACTTAGTTTCTTCTTGGTTGACATTTCTTTATAGTCTTCTTGTTCATCCTTGCTCATGTTGTTTTCGGCGTCATTACCTACATATAAGACATTGAACTCGTAGCACTTGTACTTACTTCAACTAAATATTTGTCTACTATGCTCTCTTTTGCTACTAAGTCATTTGAAAGTTTTTCTTTGGCTTGACGTTCTTCTTGGTGATATTTTGAAAGACTTTTCCACATATCATTTGCCGTTTGACAAAAAAATATTCTTTCATATTCAAGATTTGAAATAGCTTTGTATATAATAAATTTAGCCAAGTTATTTAGTTTTTCAAAAGTAGTATTTATCGATTTAATATCACCAATTGAAATGACATGCCAAAGATCATAGTCTATTGATTTCACATAACTTTCGAATTGATTTTTCCATGTAAGAAAATTTTCATTTTCAAGAAATGGTGGTCTAAAAACAATTTTCCCTTCTAAATATTTTTCCATTTCCATAGATCGATTTCAAGTTTTAAAATACAATATATTTTAAACATCTTGTTTGACGTGGCTCTCTGATACCAATTGTGGAAAACTAGAAGGGGGGGTTGAATAGTTTTACGTCTTTTTAATTTACAAAAACTTTGTTTATGAAAACACCAATTCGAACTTTATATATATATCACCAAGAGACTTGCACAATTATAAAATACAATATCAACAAGTATATGATATGACAAATATGAAAGTAAGTAAATAAGTAAAGAGATAGAGTTGGAAAAATGGCACCGTGAGACAAAGGATTTATAGTGGTTCGGCTACGAATCTCCTCTTCGTCCTACTCCACTCCCCGAGCACCTAACTCGGGAGTTTTCTTTACTATGTCAACAAGCTCCCTTATGGCGGAGAAAACCTTACACAACTTTTGCTTACACCGGCTTAACGACACAAAGCTAAATGTCGGGTCCTAATCCTAGCTAGAACCAATCTCACAACACACCACAACTTCTTACTGATCAACACGTGTATGTGTTCTAACGACACTTGTAGGTCGTTCAATATAATCTAGTGATGAGTGCCATGGAAAGTTACACCCGGGTATTCAAATCCGCTGCCCCATAACAGTAAATTCAGGGGTGACAGATTGGACGCAGAGCAATGGTTATAGCGAACTAGGTTGTCCTTATACCCTAGGACTATAACTACCCAACGTAGCACTCATCATTACCCATTATAAGTGGCACATTCATTTATTATGAGGATTCATTTTATGTAAGTGGTATGGGTTATTATTTCATTTTGCATGTGCCACTTGATTGTTAACTTTTCTGGGATGTTTACATCGGCGGGACGCTAGTGTCTTCTACTACTCCCATTGTGCACCTACTCCGTCAGATTTCACTTATTGTTCACCACCGTTGGCGCTGTAGCTCGTGAGCCTACAAGTTCATCATGCCCCACTACATTCTGGTTTCCCTATAGAATGGCCAAGCTGCTTGCGCGTATGTTGTCCGATGTCGCGAGACGACTCGGGCCCTAGAAGAGGTGTACGTTTTGTGCCTCTACTCCTAGGATGCCCCATTACTCATACAATGCACATCAGTCCTTTCACGGTGGGTGACCTTCGCGATCGGACTACTATGGATAGCATCCGGATGCCAGAGACCAAGCCCTTGAGGAGGTGAAGTCGCATAACACCATTTATCCACCATTAAAGTATCATAGGAACATGGTTGCCCATTTCTTCAAGCTCCAGTACTGAGTTGATACCATTTGATTGAAAGGACGTTACATGCTTAGTCCGTATGGACCTTTTTGGATGGTTGATTGCAAGAAAGATATATATCTTCTTCCTTCACTATTAGAACGCTCGTTACTCATGTGACTACCAGTCATTGGTCACCTACTCGATACCAATGGGTGGTCCGCCCGATGGTGTGATACGTTCAGGTTTTACGCGTTAGTATCGCCCGAAGGATAGCGTTAAAAGGTAGTGATGTCATGGTCGAGTACTATCAATCGACTTCATATCATCATATGGAACCCCCTATTTGACCATCACATCTTAGGACTCTACCCCAGCATATTAATTACGCGGTTGAGGAATGGCGGTACATCGGAAATTTGATTACCATTGACCATCTACCACTTCGAAAGGCTACTACACCACCTTATAGATTAAGTTGCATGATGAGGTTCGAAGGCCTTCTCGCTTAGGACAGACCCTCGACGACCCTCTTTGTGGGTGGTAGATATTGTTGTCTAAGTATTCGGGCACGGGCTTACAGTCGAGGCTTGATGCGGCCAAACCAAACCAAGAGCAACCACAAAATCGTCAAGAGGAGTGGGCATTCCCGCGTAAGACTTTATACTACTCAGTGATAACCGATCCCATACTTCCAGTGACACAATGAACCAACAAGATGCTTTGAGCAATATTAGCCCCCATCAATGGACCCCATCCACAAGGAAACTTGCGCTTCGCAACACCTCTCTGCATTATCAAGTTTGATGGTACATCACAGTTCTGACCAATGAGCTGACTTCATCACAGTCACGTAACAACACGGTTTGGGGTCGCGGGGGTCCGGCATGTGGTCCGTGTGTGGCTGGGGGGCCCACGACCAGATAAGTGAACACTGGAGACCTTCGGGATTCGGGAGACAACGCTTGCTTTCAGTACGACCATTGTCATTCCCTTTTCCATTCCACTTGACATGAAGTATTATCAAAAACACCTCGGTGGACTAACACAAGATCACGGATGGGCCCAGACAAGAGACATCAGAGATTTCCTCAAGAATGGCATTGATCTACACGGGGGGTATATTTCTCAGCGAATCTAATTACTACATAAGTTTATTTATTATATAAACCAATATATTTGAGTTTTTGAAATAACATTGATTTTGGGCTATACATAAAAGAAAAACATGTTCCTTGGAATCAATACTAAAATATATAACTCAAATTTTTAAACCAAAATCAGTTTTGTTTTTCCACCAAATAACCACTTTCCCCACAAAGACAATCAAAACCTCAATCTAGCCGTTACAAGGACTGGGCGGCTCCCATCTCCCCCTTAAAATTTCTCCTAGCCCGGGCCGGCCAAATTAAGGGGACCGGCTAGATTTTTTGTCTTTAGTGGAAAGTTTAATTTGTGAAAACTAAACTGATTTTGGTAAAAATTTGAGTTCATATATTATATGATAAAACATTTTTCTTATTTTTATTACCAAAATTGTTTTTCAAAAATATATAATATGTTTATATAATTAAATAAACTTTGTAGTAATTAATTAAATACCCCTTTGATCATGAGATGTATTAAGCACTTGTGTATTCATACCTTAAGTGATTAAGTTGGATATAATGATATAAACTAGCTTAATACTTGTTTACGTAGTAATCTTACGTTTAATGATTTTACATTTTGTGATCATCAAAACATAGAGATATCGAAAACAATAAATAACGTTTTTATTCATTATTTATGTTAACAGTTTGGTCTTGTCGAATGGAGAGGGGTGTTGGAGGCTATGATTATAGTTTGAATTATATTAAGTATAGGTCAAAGGAAAGTTTGAAATGGGGTTAGTACTTGTCGAATATATTAAGAGGGGAAGGGAAACATGTGAGGTTTTGTTGATGTATTTGGGACATATTATCCCCTGGATAATGAAGCTTTGGAAGAAAAAGTTTAGGATTACATTTATTTAATGGTAGGTTAGGGAAGTTTAGGGTGGCTATGGGGTTTTGGTTGGTCATTCACGCAAGGAAGAAAAGAAAAGGAGGGGTGGAGTGTTGCTAAGGGTGGAGGTGACAAAGGGTGTGTGTGGTGTCCAGTTGTCTAGAAAGGAGAAAAGAAAAGAAAAACGAATTGAGTTGGCGAGGCTACTGTGGTGTCGAGGAAGAACAAGGAAAGAAAGAAAACAAAGTAGAATTCGTATGTCGGCTTCGTGCACGGGTTCGAGTCGAGTAAGGCACCAACGAAATGGGAGAAATACTTGTAACAAAAAATCTAATCTCTTTTCAGGCCAAACTCATGGTTTGGTAGAGATACTAATGCGAGAGTCCCAAAGGAAAACAGAACAAGACTTATGGCTATGGGGATTGGGTACGTACTCGGTCCCCAACGAAATGAAACGAAAATGAATTAGTATTGGGTTTGGGTTAGCGCGCCCCAGTTTAGAAAGAATGGAAAAAATTTAAAAGTGGGCTAAAATAAACGGGAGCCAATGGTAAGTTATCGATCCGGGCTCGGTTTCGGGAAATTACTGTCGACGTCGATTCTAGGAAGAAAACGGAGTTTATCGGGTTGTTTAGTAACACGATCTATATATACTATACTAGATCCTGATACTGTATTTACTTTATTGTTATAATATATGTCTCTATATTATACCTCCTTATTCACTTGTGTTTATATTGGGTTATATTGTAGATATATATATATTTTTTAGGATATGTATCATTTTCGATATAGAGGAATAGTGGTTTATGTATTTACACCACACACACACACACATCACTCAGTAATATGAGGTTCTAGTTTGCAAGTGGGAGGTATTCGAGTCACACTGTATCATATAGCTTCTGAAAGTGACTAAAGCAAGTAACACGTAATGGTTTCATAAAAAAAATTCAAATTAGTTCGCAAAAATGGCTTAGTTAAATCAGATTAGTATAAAACTGTAATTAGCATTAATAAATGACATGGAATTTTTACGAGGTATTACAGTACCCACCCGTTAGATTGGATTCGTCTCGGAATCCAAAGTCGAATTACTATTCAGGATTGAATTTCGAAAAGATGAGGGTACTTAGCACGAATTTGGTCCTCGCGCTCCCAATTGAATTCAGGTCCTCTACTAGAGTTCCACCTAACCATAACAATAGGAATGCGGCTCTGCTTAAGTCGTTTCACTTCCCTATCCATAATTTTGACGGGTTCATCAACAAAGTTCAACTTATCGTCGATTCTAATCTCTTTCAGGGGAATAACAAGGGTTTCATCTGACAAACACTTTTTCAAGTTTGAAACATGAAAAGTATTATGTACTCTACTAAGTTCCTCAGGGAGTTCTAGCTTATACGCTACCGGACCGACTCTTTCAATTATCTTGAAAGGTCCTACGTATCTCGGATTCAACTTTCCACGTTTTCCAAACCTAATCATTCCTTTCCATGGTGATACCTTAAGCATAACTTTATCTCCAACCGGAAATTCCAACGGTTTCCTTCTCACGTCGGCATAACTCTTTTGCCTATCTCGGGCGGCTTGTAGACGTTTCCTAATTTGCACTATCTTCTTAGTTGTCTCATGAACTAAATTGGGTCCTGAGATCTGGACATCTCTAATCTCAGCCCAACAAACTGGTGATCGACACTTTCGACCATATAGTGCTTCAAACGGCACGGCCTTAATACTGGCATGGTAACTATTGTTATATGAAAACTCAGCTAACGGTAGATGTCTCTCCCAACTTTTACCAAAGTCAAGCACGCATGCTCGGAGCATGTCCTCTAAAGTCTGAATAGTCCTTTCACTCTGACCATCGGTCTGTGGATGGTAAGCGGTACTCATATCTAACTTAGTTCCTAAGGCTTTTTGTAAAGATTGCCAAAAGTTAGATGTGAAACGGCTGTCTCGGTCGGAAATGATAGAGATCGGCACTCCATGCCGTGTAACTATCTCCTTCAGATATAAACGGGCGAGAGTATCCATATCATCGGTTTCCTTGATCGGTAAGAAGTGTGCTAATTTGGTGAGACGGTCCACAATAACCCATATTGTGTCAGATCCACTTGATGTCTTAGGTAATTTCGTAATGAAGTCCATTGTTATCCTTTCCCATTTCCACATTGGTAGCTCAGGTTGAATCAATAAACCGGACGGTTTTTGATGTTCAGCCTTTACTCTCGAGCAGGTCAAACATTTTCCGACATACTCTGCAATGTCAGCTTACATGTTTGGCAACCAATATAGTTTCTTGAGATCCTGATACATTTTATCCGAACCGGGATGTATCGAATATTTCAATTTATGGGATTCATGCATGATTAGGTCACGTATTCCTCCATACAGTGGAACCCAACTTCTATCTTTGAAACACAGTCTTCCATCTGGTTTCCTTACAAATCCATTCTTACTCTCAGGCATGCCATAAATCTTCTCGTTCGGTCTATTCTCTTCCTTAAGCGCTTCAACTTGTGCTTCAAAGATCTGCGACGGTAACGACGATCTAATAGTCATTCCTAAGGATCTAACTCTAAGAGGTTTGATTCGTTCCTTTCTACTCAAAGCATCTGCTACTACATTAGCTTTTCTCAGGTGGTAACGAATCTCACAGTCGTAATCGCTTAGCAACTCTAACCAATGACGTTGCCTCATGTTCAACTCCTTTTGATCTAAAATATGCTGAAGACTTTTGTGATCGGTGAAAACCATACACTTAGTACCATACAGGTAATGTCTCCATATCTTGAGAGCGAATACTACCGCTCCCAATTCTAGATCATGGGTGGTATAGTTTTTCTCATGAGGTTTAAGTTGTTGGGAGGCATAAGCTATTACCTTAAATCTCTGCATCAATACTGCTCCTAATCCTTGGATTGATGCATCGCAATACACTACGAAGTCCTCACTTCCTTCGGGTAAAGCGAGTATTGGGGCTTCGCAAAGCTTCTTCTTTAAGAATTGAAATGCTGATTCTTGCTCTTCTCCCCAGTCAAACTTCTTCTTCTTCTGGGTTAATTCGGTTAATGGCTTAGCAATCTTGGAGAATCCTTCGATGAATCTTCGGTAATACCCGGCAAGACCTAAAAATTGGCGTATCTCGGTAGGACTAGTGGGAGACGTCCAATTTTTAACAGCTTCGATCTTAGCGGGATCTACGTGAATACCTTTACTATCAATCACATGCCCAAGAAATTGCACCTTCTCTATCCAAAACTCACACTTGGAGAATTTGGCGTACAATTTCTCTTCTCTGAGCAGTTCTAGTATGGTTCTCAGGTGTTCAACGTGCTCTTCCTTTCCTCGGGAATAGATAAGAGTATCATCTATAAATACAATCACAAACTTGTCCAAGTAGGGTTTGCACACTCGGTTCATTAAGTCCATAAATACAGCGGGTGCATTTGTTAGACCAAATGGCATTACTTGAAACTCGTAGTGACCATATCTCGTTCTGAAAGCCGTCTTAGGGATATCCTCCTCCCTAACTCTCAGTTGATGATATCCTGATCTTAAATCAATCTTCGAGTAGACACTTGATCCTTGCAATTGATCAAACAGGTCGTCTATCCTAGGTAATGGGTATCGATTCTTCACAGTAAGTTTTTTCAACTCACGGTAATCGATACACATCCGGAAGGTTCCATCCTTCTTCTTCACGAACAACACTGGCGCTCCCCAGGGCGACGAACTCGGGCGAATAAATCCTTTATCTGAGAATTCCTGCAATTGCTCAGATAACTCCTTCATCTCAGACGGTGCTAACCTATAAGGCGCTCGTGCTACCGGTGCTGCTCCCGGTATCAAGTCAATCTGAAATTCCACTTGACGTGCTGGTGGCAAACCAGGCAAATCCTCAGGGAAAACTTCAGGAAAGTCCTTGACTACTGGCACGTCCTCTAGTCGTTTCTCTTCCGACTTCTTCTTCGTGACTTGGGCCAAGAAGACTTGACATCCTCGTTCGATGTACTTCATGACTTTAATGCAAGTGACGATACTTAGACGGGTCTTACTTCGTTCACCGCGAACTATTAAGGTTTCGGCTCGGATTGGAATATGGACGACCTTCTCGTCACATATAATTCTAGCGCGATTCTTGGATAACCAATCCATTCCTATGACGACGTCGAAACTTCCTAGTCTAATAGGCATAAGGTCTATAGTGAAGGGTTCGTTAAGTAGGTGTAGGGTACAGTCTCGGATAATGGTATTAGTGCTTACTAGCTCTCCATCGGCTAGTTCTATCTCGTAAGTGGTAGGTAGTTCGGTAGGGGAAATATTAAGTAAGGGCGCGAAAGAAATAGATACGAAACTTCGGTCGGCTCCAGAATCAAATAAAACTTTAACAGGGCGATTATTTAGAAGGAACGTACCCGTGACTACATTCGGATCCTGTTGGGCATTTCCATCCATCACATAAACTCTGGCACATGCGTTGTTGTTCTTGTCGGTACACTGGTTCTTGTAGTGTCCCTTCTTCCCACAAGCATGACACACCACGGCTACTGGTTGCAAGTTTGCTCCTGTGGCTTTGCATTCATAACTACGATGTCCAGTCTGTTGACATTTCTTACACTTGGCAAAGCATTGTCCATTATGATGTAACTTGCACTGGTTACAGTAGGGTGCGTTACCAGCATATGCTGAGGTCCTAGCGGGTGCTGCGACGTAAGCCTTAACAATCTCTTGGCGACGGTTCTGTTGGATGTGGTGGTTGTTTCTTCCCTGATGATAGTTACTGTTACTGCTATTGTGGAATCCATTGCGGTTGTTGTTGTTGGTTACCTTACGATCATCAAATTTCCTTTTGTGATCGAACTTTCCCTGAGCAGAGTTTCGTTTAATCTCCCTGTCTAACAACCTTTGGGCAATGGACATTGCCTCTTCTAAAGATTGTGGTTTAGACGAGGTAACGTTTCCCTCAATGCTCCTTGGTAGTCCTTCGATATACTTCTCCAGTAACTTCTCCAAGTCTGACACTTTAGAAGGACATAGTAGGGCTAATTCCTGAAATCTCCTATCATAAGCCTTAAGGTCATTCCCTTTTACGACCAAAAGGTGAAACTCATCTTCAAGTTTCTTAATCTCTCCTCTCGGGCAGTACTTCTTCAACATCTTTTCCTTGAAATCAGTCCATGTGATTTGATAGGCCTCTTCTATGCCCATCTTCTGAGTTGTTGCGTTCCACCACGAGAGAGCATCTTCCAGTAAGGTTCCTGTAGCGAACGAGACTTTGCTTTCAGTGGCACAGCCGCTTCTAACAAATACAGTCTCAATCTTCTCGAACTAACGAGCAAGCTCCGTTGCTCCTTCAGTTCCTTTGAAGTACGTAGGCTTACAAGCCATGAAGTCCTTGTAACTACATCTGCGAGTTGTGGGGGTCTCTTGTAACACCCCCAAAATTCGTACAGCGGAAGACTTACAAGCTTTCAGGGTGCTACGGGGAAACTGGTATCATCACAAGAATAGATAACAAGATAACATAGATGCAAATGTAAACAAGGTCAACTTAAAGTTAAAGTTTACATTCATCCAACAATCTTTTAAAAATGAAAGCCCATAATTAATAAAAGTAGATAGGTCCAAATAAAATAACATCAGAGTTCCATCGATATCTCAACCCAAGCCAAGATCCAAGCAGCATAACCGTTGTCCAAGTAGTGAAAGCAAACTTCTAATTACCTGAGAAATACATGCTTAAAAGGGTCAGCTTTCGCTGGTGAGTTCATAGGTTTAAAGCAAAATCAATACGGGACCTGAAGAATTTTAGCGCTATGTGTAACTAGGATAGGTATAGACTCATAATCACAATCTCAATCTCAATCTCAAACAATCAATCGTTTATCATCTTAGTAAAGATGAATGGTTATGGTGAGCAGGCCTCTCAGCGGTCACTAGTCAGGCTACAGCAGGAACCACCCAAGTCTGTCCCGAACCTAGGCCGCGATAGCGTCTATTCCAAACTAGGGTCAAACGCCCTAGCTCTAGGTCAACGGCTACCTCCGTCTATCCTAAAACTAGTCCACACAATAGCAAAACGAAACAGTAGCAGGTCCAAGAAAACAGTAGCATGTATTCTCCCCCAATTTAGGAAAACCATTAAAATGATTTAAAATACGAGTAAAAGTGGGGCTATGAGACTCACCTCGATGTCGTAAGCACAATTCAAGATAGATATGTAATAGCAAAAGAAAGCAAGACTAAGACTTCTCAGCAACTATGACTCGGCACGACCTATACATATTTAGAACTCACTTAGCATATATAACTTTCTCGAAATCGATTACTTCCCGTAATTCCCGAGTATTTTCCGTTTATTTATCCAAAGAAAACATTCTTTTAAAAGAAGTTGTAGTCATCGTTTGGTATCGTTCGGTATCGTTTGGGGTGGGTACTAGAGACGAAGTCCCGACTCAAATGAACTCACGCCAAATAATTCATCCAATCATATCATATAAGCATATCCCAAAAGAAATCTCTTAACGGCATATATCACGAAAGTCAAATAATCCACATTGCACGTAATAGCATAAAAATCATATAAGAAGTCATCAAATAGCACGCAAAAGTCAAGGTCAAAAGATATGACCTCATGGATCGATAAGTCATCGCATAAATGGTCGACGGCTCATTAAATTCGTCAACTCAATAAGTCCAACCATTTGTCGATCTACTTATTTACCCCTTTTAGTTATATCATTAGTCGTAGGATGCATTTTTCGTCAACATAACCACTTAATATCCTTGTCGGGCTCCTATTGGGCTCGTCAGTCCAATAGGTCCAACAATAATATTAATGGCCCGTTAGCGATAAATAAATCCGTAACTTACTCAAAACAAGGTCAAATATTCGTTACAAAAGAAATAATAAGCTTTGGACTTGTATAGCGTGTGCTCGAATATTTAATAATTCATTTCGAACTCCGCAATTGGTTTTGAACCCATAAGGATCCATTTTTAAAGACTTTCCGTTATTAACTCGTAATATAAATTCGTTATATATTTATTAAATAAGGTCCCGATAAATATTAATCTAACTTAATAGTTAATAGTTATCGACACGTTATTATTTTTATTTATTACGTTACCTATTTATTATATAAGTGAATATATATACATATGCTTTCACATATATATATATTTAGACTTATATTATATATACGTTTAGCGTAATAAATTATATTAACGAGTTATTATTTATTCGAGTCCACGTGTCCGAGTCATGACTTCCCGGTCCACATAACTAGTCCAAGTCCAAAATCTCATGTAACGGCATTGTTGAAGCCAACCAAGACTAGGGAGTCTAGGCGACCTCAACTTGCACACAAAACGTCATAAATAATCAATCCAATAAACATATCCCGAAATCCAATCACACTTTCCAAACTTCAATAACGCGAGGCCGACTACGGCTCTCGTACTAATCCTATCTCCGTCATTCTATAAGTTCACAACCTTATAACTCCATATTCCGTAACCAAGCTTCCATGTCAATAACACATCACAACAAACGTTAGTCGCGATATATATATACACATAACCATCAAGTTCACATAATTCATATAGCCAAATTATCCACAACTATATAATATATCGTCAACAATCATTTATACCAATTACTCCACATAAGTATACACATATATATTCCGTCACTTCCAATATTTTACCATTACCAAATAATTTACTTACCGCAAGTTCCTCAAAATTATATATAACTCCCATTAATCACAACTATTAACCAAACTATACACATAATAAACCAATTAACACTAATCGGCTACTAGGACCAAACCTTGACCACATGGTCTCGGCTTTGACCCCTCAACGAGCCAACCTCACCCTAGCCGTGACCTTAGGGTCTCGGCGTGGGCACTCCTTGGCTAGACCAAGGCGCGTACGCGGCTCAAACATCCCAAAACAACAACAACATCACAAGAACTTCAATCTATAACAACCAAAATCAAGTAAACATCAACCAAATCATTAAACTAGCCAAACAAACATCAAAACAACAAGAACCCATCAAAATTCGTGGGTTACCCACGACCCACAAATAAATCCGAAAACCAAACTCTCCAAATCGATACCAAACTTGTTTGTTTCATGATTTTATTAACCAAAAGTCATTAAAATGTGAAAACCCACTAATCTTTTTCACCCAATCATAAAGAAAACGTCAGGTTTGACTCGTACAAAGTCAACCCATGCGTAAAAACGCATTTCTCACCTTTTCCTTTGTAGATCTATGAACTAGAAGCAAAATATTCAATGAATATGTAAAAGTGGCGGCGGTGATTTAATAAAACAAGGGTTTGGAGTCGTTTTTGGAGCGCGTGAGTTACACTAGGTGAAAGAGGAGATGTTTTTAAGTAAAATGGTGGTGGTGGTGAAGTTTTGGCGGCGGCGGTGATGGTGGTTGTGGGGTGGCCGGCGGCTAGCAAGAGGAAGAGAGAGATGTGGGTGTTGGTGATGAAGAAGAAATGAAATAATAAGGTAGGGTTAGGGTTTTAGTGGGGTAAGTTTGGGAAGGTGGCAAGACAAGTCCCTCAAGTTCCCATTCTTATAAACTAGTGAAAATAGAATACCCAAATCTTTTATTTTTCTTACATCTCTCCCGACATTTATTTTATAAGATTTATAACAATAGCGGTCACCACACCAAGTCATTTAATACTCACCGCTCATATTTAGAAATAGTTCTTTGTATGTTAAAATNTATTTGCAAGTTAAAATAGTTCGTTTAGTGAATAAATCACTTCAAAACGTTTACCACTCACGGCTCATAAAACTAAATCAAAACTCGAAATCACCGTAACCGTTATTTATAAAATACGCATCACGTTAGAGTTCCTAGTGCCAAGTCATATAGTGCCTATAACGAAGTACTCAAATAGCCTAGCTAATACGTAACGAAATGTACGTTTTCTCATAAATTCCAAACTTTTCACACGATAAACTCAAAATTCTATAAAATTATCGATAACTCAATTCTCATGTTTATAAAAATATAATGCGGTGAATTTAGAAAAGGTCCCAAAATTACCGGTTGTCACAGAAAACTCAACTAAAGGCAAATGGATATCCCATCCATTTCCGAAATCTATCACACACGCACGTAGCATATCTTCCAAAGTCTGAATGGTTCTCTCGCTTTGACCATCGGTCTGTGGATGGTAAGCGGTACTCATATCAAGTTGTGTTCCAAACGAGTTCTGAAGTGACTGCCAAAACTTCGAGGTAAACCTGCTATCCCTATCGGATATGATAGACACAGGTACTCCATGTCGAGAGACTATCTCTTTCACGTAGAGTCTAGTCAGCTTATCCATACTATAGTTCTCCTTAATCGGCAAAAAGTGAGCAGATTTCGTCAATTGATTGACTATTACCCAAATAGCATCGAATCCAACAGAAGTCTTAGGTGACTTAGTGACATATATATATATGTATCAGGTTAATTGCATTTTCATATACAAGTAATTTATGTGCGTTTTCTACTGATGTAGCTCACATGTGCTAATTGATTCAAGAAAATGTGTACGAGCATGTATGTAAAGCAACATTTAAATGGTTAAATGATACTTTTTAGCGTGATTAGTTTATGTAAGTAATTTCTTTCGAATGCTTTTTGACAAATATTAGAATGAATTTATCGTGTGCAATTGAATTATTATTGAAAAGAAGAAGGTCCACGCATCGCAAAGTGTTTTCTTTTTCTATATGTAGAATCATTAGTGAGAAACCAATATTTACGTCCATTAAATGAGTTTGTCATAATAGCAAAATACGACATATTAAAAATATCACATTGAATAATGAATATAAAGGAAAAAATACATGATTTTGACTTAAATCCGTTTTTAAATTATAATATCAAATAAAAAAAGTTGAGTTTTAAACATAAACAAAAGTTCAAACTTTTATCGAAAAACAAAACCGATGCATTTAGTGTGAAGTATATACAACATCGAGATGGAAGTGCAAGGCTTGCCGGAATTTATCAGATGATATTTAGTAATAAGTATAGAATTAAAAGTCGGTTATGGATTGAGATGAAGTTGAAAAGGTTGCTAGAATAATTGATGATTTAACCTAATGCTATATATATAGATATATGTATTATGTTAATGCATTTTCATATACAAGTAGTTTATGTGTGTTTTCTATTGATGTAGCTCACATGTGCGAATTGATTAAAGAAAATGTGCACGAGCATGTATGTAAAGCAACATTTAAATGGTTAAATGATACTTTTTAGCATGATTAATTTATGTAAGCATGCAACTTGAATAATGAATATAAATGAAAAAGTACATAATTTTTGCCTCAAACCCATTTGTAAATTAAAAAAATATAAGTTTAAGACATAATAGTGGAGTCCAAAGGTTTTAGGAATTATTAATAGTGTGTTAATTAATATTCATTTAGTTAGCTATTTAGAATTGTGTTTATTGATAACATTTATTAATATTAGTTAGACTTCAATGTTAATTTTCAATGAAATTAGTTGTATAATAAAATGAAATGAAGCTAAAAAGGTTTGTAACGATTTTTATACAGTTTATGTGGCATTATTATATATAAATTATTATACAAACTTTAACTTACAAACTTAATAAAGAAAATATTTAACGCACATTAAACTATGACCAATTAGATAGACCCCGTGTGCTTCATATTACCATGCAAAAACCATCTAATGGACAAATATTGTAGGGCTAAGTAATAGACCAAAAGAAACAAAGACATTTTTTTTATCATGCAAATAAGTAATAGGCTAAAAGAAACAAAGACATCACAACTTAATAACAAAAAACTTATATATAAAATATAACACCACAAAACCAAAACAACATCAAACATTTTTAAATTTTTATACAAGACAGTTAAAACGTTTTATACAACATACTAAACATAAATTAAGTATACACTCGCCAATATACAGAAAGAATAAACGGTTAACAATTAGATTCTTAGCCCGTGCGTAGCACGGGTTCTGCATGCCTCGTAATACTATAAGATTGAGTCCCTTAATATAATGTGGAGTAATCAAGATACTCAAGATGGAGTCCCATAATTTAATGTGAAGTATATACAACATCGAGATGGAAGTGCAAGGGTTGCCGGAATTGATCACGTATTTAGTATAGAATTAAAAGACGGTTATGGATTAAGATAAAGTTGAAAAGGTTGCAAGAATAATTAATGATTTAACATAATTTATGCCTATATAAACCGGCCAAAATCACTTTTAGTATGTACATGTTTGTAAGCAACATTTAAATGGTTAAATGATAAAGTACATAATTTTTGCTCGAACCCATTTGTAAATTATCATAATAAATAAATAAAAAATAAAGTTTAAGACATAATAGTGGAGTCCAAATGTTTTAGATTTATTAATAGTATGTTAATTAATATTCATTTGGTTATCTATTTAGAATTGAGATTATTAATAAAATTTATTAATATTAGTTAGACTTCAATGCTAATTTTCATTTAAGTCCCTTAATTTAATGTGGAGTAATCAAGATACTCAAGATAGAGTCTCATAATTTAATGTGAAGTATATACAACATCGAGATGGAAGTGTAAGGGTTGCCGAAATTGATCACGCATTTAGTAAAAGAATTAAAAGACGGTTATTGACTGAGAAGAAGTTGAAAAGGCTGCAAGAATAATTAATAATTTAACCTAATTCAAGCCTATATAAACCGACCAAAATCACATTTAGTATGTACATATTTGTAAGTAACATTTAAATGGTTAAATGATGAAGTACATACTTTTTGCTCGAAACCATTTGTAAATTATAACAATAAATTAAAAAAAATGTTTAAGACATAATAGTGGAGTCTAAAAGTTTTAGGAATTATTAATAGTGTGTTAATTAATATTCATTTGGTTAACTATTTAAAATTGAGTTTACTGATAAAATTTATTAATATTAGTTAGAATTCAATGTTAATTTTTAATGAAATTAGTTGTACAGTAAAATGAGATGTAACAAAAAAGGTTTGCAACGATTTTTATTTAGTTTTTGTGGCATTATTATATATACCATAATTTAATGTGAAGTATATACAAAATCGAGATGAAAGTGCCAGGGTTGCCGGAATTGTTCACGTATTTAGTCTAGAATTAAAAGACGGTTATAGAGTAAGATGACGTTGAAAAGGTTGCAAGAATAATTAATGATTTAACCTAATTCATGTCTATATAAACTGACCAAAATCACATTTAGTATGTACATGTTTGTAAGCAACATTTAAATTGTTAAATGATAAAGTACATAATTTTTGCTCGAACCCATTTATAAATAATAATAATAATAATAATAATAATAATAATAATAATAATAATAATAATAATAATAATAATAATAAAGTTTAAGACGTAATAGTGGAGTCCAAAGGTTTTAGAAATTATTAATAGTATGTTAATTTTATAAAATACAACACCACAAAACCATAACAACATCAAACATTTTCAAAATTTTTATACAAGAAAGTCAAAACGTTTCATACGACATACTAAACAATATTTATTATAGACTCGACAATACACAGGAACAATCAGCGATAGCCCGTGCGTAGCACGGGATCTGAATGCCTCGTTACAAATAATAACAACCCTATTGATAAGTCATCCTAGGGTCGGGTTTATGTTACATTTAATGATTTACCTATTAAATAAGTCATTACGTCAAAGTCTCATTACATAGGTAATGAGTCAATTTGCAAATATATACTTATATTTCATTGCAGAATGTTTTCAGTCAATTGCAGTCCCACAAAAACGTCGATAAGTAGAGTTACAACCCCGATTGAGGTGAGGTTTTCGGCTACCTTAAAGTCTAGATGTTACCTACATTTCATAAAACTGGGCCGAGTTCCAGAAATGATCATAAGGTTTCGGTTTCATGAGCTTAGTGCAATAGGAATACATGAACATTTTTGAATTACAGTTGTTGTTGAAACCTTGTGGTCCACAATGTTGTTACTTTTACTAAAACCTATGAACTCACTCAACCTTTATGTAGACACTTTTTAACATTTTTATCTCAGGTTCGTAAGGAATTAGCTGGCATGTGAAGGTGAACGGAAAACATTTTGAAGACAATGCATATATTATCATTCGAAAAACTTCACAACTTTAATGTTGTACATTTTTGTAAACTTGTGGGACCTCTTTGTAAACTCTGATATTTTAAATGATAAATTATTTCAAAACGTCTCATTTTGAGTCGTTTTCTGTAATTTGTACTTTATCCTATAAAGTAATACCCCGATGGCACAATCTTCCGCAGCGATAATTTTGGGGGTGTTACACCCAAGGCTCTAAAACTGGCGCTTGCTACTCAAATTTCGCTCCGAAGGCTCTAACGCCGGCGCTTGCAACTCAAGATGTCATTTTTAATGGATCAGTAAAACATATCGGTACAATGTCGAAAAGAAATATAGTTTTAATAAATGTCAAACTTGTCTATCCAATAAATTATAAAGCTCGTACTAATTAGTTGTGTTAATTAAGTCAAGGTACTTTGAAGTTTATTTCGTTTATCATAAGTACTTTATAAACAGATAAACATCTATGAAGTTTAACCTACAAATATAATTAGATCATTTAACGTGGTATCAAAGATAGTCAGATCCTCAAAACCAGTCGGTCATTTTGAGGCCCCACGTTTATACCATCCCCTAAAACTCTAGCCTCCATCGTCCATCCATTCTTTGAAAAAAAAAAAATGCAGCTCATTATTTCAAACGTAACTCCCAAACTGTTATGAGTTGATTGACGCCATTCACACCATTGTTCTCATGTTAAAATTCCGAAGAAAAGCATAACGTAATCGTCACCGTAGCCTTGATGACGTGCCGTCGCACTCCGTAACAAGCCACCAGCATCTAAAAATACAATTGACTCACTTTTTTTTTAAATAATATTACTTTTAGTAAAGGGTGTCTCTGGTAAATATTACTCCATATTACTCAATTAAACAAATAAATACAACAGTGAGTAATAGTTTTTCTGAATAATAGTTTTATCTTTAACTAACTAATCAATGATTAAAAAAAAAAAAAACTTTATAATAATATGATTTCAAGTTAGTTTAATTTGGTTTTACTCGATCAAGCTTTCTTGATCTATTTCTAATAGTGGATTATGAATTTGAAATAATATGGAGTGAAAATGGATCAGTTAACTTGAATTGAAGAGAGTATTATAGTTTTTTATATATAAAGACTTGGATAAAATTAAATAGTATTGGATTACCTTGGCCGGTGTAATTATTGGATTGATGATCGGGCTTCCATCGAAAGAGCCAACCCAACTTCACGAGTCTTATTATCAAAAGAAATGTTAATCATTCCAACTACATTAGAATATGAAATACATTATTCCGTATTAATTTTAGTGGTACAAATGTGCACAAAAGATAGGCCAAAACTAAAAATAAAATATACTAGTGATCGTAGCATATGGAAGCATGGGTTCTGCTATTCTATCCCTTTATGGAGTTACTGTAACTGGAACATTCGAAGCAATTCATGCACACCAATTTGCTGATTTTTATTCGAGATAACGATAGAATAACGCCTTACGAGGTTACATGTTGTCTAGTTGTCTCTTTTTGACCTACAACAGACAAATATGAAGAGTTAATAGATGTGACAAAGATGAGCTAGCTGCATTGGATGATGCATGGGTCAAATCGAGTTCGCCTTCAATTTTTTAGTCCATAATTCATGGTTAAAAAGCAATTTACCAAAAGCAATTATTGCATAATAATCTTACTATCTGTAAAACGCAAATTAGTATGTTGTGTGTGTTAGGGATGTAATGGGAATGACTTTGGTTTGAGTAACTATAACCTGTTTGAGATATAAGAAAAAGTTAACCGCGTAACAATAAACCCACAACTCGATAGGTAGAATACCTGCCATCTAACCAACTGGGATTAGCTTAGTTGGCCATCTGAAGTCTCCTAAGGAGCTTTGGGGAGGTTGTTTCCATGAGGTCTCAAGTTCGAGCCTCACTGGGTTTTCCTTCTAGGTAAGAATATGTGTTGCCCACTCAGATACATCGAGTCTCTGACTCGCTAACCGATAATGTTGTACTAATTTGCCGTTCTACAAAAAAGAATACCTGCCACCTTGTGATATGAACAAACTAGGGTACGGGGAATTTACAACATAAGATTTTTAAAGTTAAAGCTTAGGAAATAGAACTTGTTTTTAGAATGTTTTGTTTTAAATAATTGAGTTTCATGTTCTATTATTAGAATGTGTCCAATCACACTTTAGAAATATAGACATCTGTTATCACTTTTATATCAACTTTTATATATATATATATATATATATATATATATATATATATATATATATATATATATATATATATATATATATATATATATATATATATATATAT
>LBNU01021731.1:19691-31477 GCA_014162995.1 Artemisia annua
TTTTTTATTTTTTTTTAAATATCTAAGTTTATAATGTCTTTGATTTGTCGAGGATAGCAAGAGGAGTCGGTGAGTTATTATCGATCACTGACTCTATCATATTCTTTTAGGTTCAGACTTCACTTATAGAATTACACCTCAAAAATTAAAGTGGTGAAGCTATTTTTTAGTCTCTGAAGATTAATCCATGAATGTTTATTCTATCACGGGTTTCATTTACATTTAAAGAAATTTTATGTCAAGCCATAGTTGAAGAATATTAGCTTCTGAAATGGCCTAATAGTCTATAGATTTATTTATCTAGGTTTTTTATTTAATAAACAGATAACTTGCCAGAATCTTTCAATAGGATCTGCGACCCCATTTCTTGTTCAGCTGCGGGGTATTGTCAGGCAAGAAAAAAAATAAAGTTCGGAGGCAGTGACAATGTGTCGTGCTGATACTTATCTACCTAAATGGTCCGCGCCCCCTTGCTTGATCAAACGCGGATCGATAGTCTAGATTGGTAAACATTTCTAAATCAGTCTCAAACATGCAAAGTGCTTTTGAAGAGAAGGCTGCGGTAATGTGTGTTTTGGGCTTTGTTTAACAAAATAGTATGTATTGGGCTAAAACTTCGTGGGTTGGATTTACTATATGTACAGTAATAAAGTTGACACTATAGTTCCGTAAATGATGTGAAAGCAAGAGTTTTATCATCATTTCTATCAGCAATCAAAACGACATCCCATGTGTCGTATTTGCCCTTACATTATATATATAGTATTGAGTAGGTATTTAATGAAACATAGCATATTAAACTTGATCATGAATTGGCAATCTTACTCAAAGTGTAAAGAGTAAATGACAGAAGCTTTTGAGTTGCACTATTTGCTTACAATATAGCTACTTCGCCAATTAGAGACCATTTTATCGAACCATGTCGACTGTTGATGTAATTTACACACGACGAAACTAAAAAAATAATGATTGAATCAAAAGTTGTACTTCGAATTACATGTCAAAGTGGAGTGGTCAAAAGTTTTAATTCTCTTACAATTATTTTAAGTACTCCGACATTTATCAAATTTTGAATTGTAATGTACCCTTTTCAACTGAAACACTTTTAGCAGGTTTGCTGAAAATTACAAATTTTGAGGCCACTTCCTTTTTAACAAATTTTATCTTTTCCTTTTGACATGTTACTAGTTACATACAAACAAAACATGACCTCTTTTCAATTCATATACTGTAATTATTTAATAATAACACATTTGTATATTCACATGATCTTTCCTTCACCCTTGAGTCACCATGCTTAACAAACAAGCAAAATAATCCATCGTATTCGTACATGTACTTGGAACTTGCAAGTGGGCGTGTGGGGTGAGTACTTAGCAAGCAAATCGATCCCACTGGTCGACAAAAACGTGTATCGTTAAAATACATGCTAACAATGGATAAGAACATTTGACTCTTTTAAAAGTCAAACTTGTGCCACTTTTCATCATATTTTCAACTAGCAAACAACAATACCACTAACTTGAAGTTCTATATAAACTTCACCTAGCAAGTTATTGACCATTTCACAATACAACAACTATTTTAATTAGCTAGTATGATTCTATTGTTAACTAAACTTGGATTCTCTCATAACAACAGCCGCAACCGCGCTAGCCACCACATGTCGGATAACTCGGCTTTGGCTTCTCTAGAAGCATTTCGATCACATGTCTCGGATGACTTAAACCGGGCTTTGGAAAGCATAAAACTTGGATCAGATTTCTTGTCGTTAGCATGGATGCATGCATGTTTCAAAATGTTACCTTCGATCAACAATGCTTTTGCAAAGTTGATGGTGGAAATAGATTATCCGGTTACTAGTTGGGAAGGTGGTTCGATTGATGAGTATCTTGATTACACTATTAGCTTGTTGGATGTTTTAAATTTGATAAACTCTTCACTTTCTAATGTGAACCAAGCTCGGGTTTCGCTTACTCATGCATTGAGTCTCATGGAAAGTTCTCCTATTCATGGTATCGAACGCATGAAAGAGATTAGACCGCATGATTCGATCAAGGATTTCAAAGCAAGTGAAGTTGATGTAGAAAAGAATTTGCATGGAAAAGAGTTTATATTTCATGAAGCTATGTTGGTTTTGCGAAGTAGCGGATTTTGGGTATGTGGGGTTGTTTTATCGGGTTTAAAGAGTGATATTAAGCCGATTATGGAGATAACGAGAAGCGGGGTATTTTTGGATTCTTCCTTGATGACCTTGGATTCAGTTTTTAAGAAGAAGTTTATAGAAGAAGGGGGGATTGTGAAGGAAGTTGAAAGAGTGAATGAGAGTGTGCGTTTGATAGTTTCGAGTGGAATTGGTGATTCGGATGGTGCAATGGAATTGAAGAGAAGATTGGAGATGCTTGAGAATGGATTGAAAGGTATTAAAGATGAAGAAGAATGTCTTTTTGGCAATGTAATGTCTGCCAGAAATGAAGTGCTTGAGATACTTAGAAGAAGTCATAAGTAGTTTGTGATATAAGAAGTTAATTTGTAATTAGTTTAGTTTGATTGATCTTGTACATCTCTGTTGTTAGATTCTGTAATATAATTGGATTGGAATTGTTGTACGCAATAATCTTCATGTTGTTTTTCAAAAGAAGAAAAATTAGTATGGGTTCAAGATTGAATAATCACACCTATATGTGTCCACCAAAAGGATTACAGGTTTAAATCTTGAAAGACACAAGTGTTTGTGCGAGTATATGTGAATTTCTTTCTTTGTTTGTTCGTGTTCTCAAAAACAAGAAATGTAAAATTGGTTTAATAAGTTACTTATGTATTTCTTTTTAAAGGTCTGTTCAAATATTGATTACATACATGAATGATCACAAATCTTGGAAGACTAGCTAGCATTTCATCATGCATCTATAACAAGACAGACTTGTGAAATAATCATGCTGTTTGTAGATTAGCTTAACATTTCAATACATTAACTCCAACAAATGAGTATTCCATTCGCAATAATATCTGAACGTACTTGCCGTACATCTAATGTCGACAGTTTGACACACGTGTGCTGATTCTTAACATAGTAATAGTAGGATGTATCCAGGGGCGTAATCGAGCCGAGACAACTCGCGAGCAACTCGAGATCGACTCAAAAAATATTCGATTCGACTCGATTTTAAACGAGTCGAGCTCGAGCTCGAGCTACTCGTGTAAGATGTCGAGTCGAGTTCGAGTTCTAAGTTACTCGGCTCGTGAAGCTCGCGAGCCTTAACGAGCTTTTCTAAAATTACATATATACCCTTTTTTACACATATATTTACTTTCCTTTCTTTCATATAAAAGGGAAAAGTTAAAAACCCTAAAGTATTTTACCTTTACACCAAACATATGCCGTCATCTTCCAAAATCCACATCTCATTTTCTCAAATCTTAGCCAATCGGTTCAATTTTTAAGTAACTACCTTTTATAACCATTTTGAAGGCATGAAGACCAATATAATATATCTACTTTTATATACTACCTCCGTCCCATATTAAGTGTCCGCTTACATTATGCACAAAGTTTTAGAAAATTCCACTAACTACACTTTTCACCAATCTAATATTATTTTTACCAACTAAACTCTCATCTTATTGGTTGAAAGGTACATATGGACACTTAATTTGAGACATCTAAAGATTCCATTGTGGACACTTAATATGGGACGGAGGGAGTAGTAGTCTCGGTAATTAAAAGCACTGTTTTTTGTTGGAATTGGAAATACTTTGGTGCTAAATTGCTAATCATGCTGTGGGTATTTTGCTGTCATTTTGTATTAAGGATTGCAAGTTTTTATTAGTGGTTAAGGTTTTAGTTATGTAAAAGTCTGGTGCAATATTATTTTGTTGGTGCAATGTCAGTTTTATACATATATTGGTCTAGGTTTCAATGTCAGTTTTATGCATCTGCTTCAATATTAGTTTGCTAGTTTTGTAAACTTGATTTTATTTAATATATACGAGCCGAGTCGAGTCGAGTTTCGAGCTCGATTTTTAGTGATCGAGCCGAGCTCGAGCTTGAATTTTGAGGCTCGGTCGAGCTTGAGTCGAGTTTCGAGCTCGAGTATTATGTGTCGAGCCGAGCTCGAGCTTGTCAATACTCGACTCGACTCGGCTCGATTACACCCCTAGATGTATCCCATATAACTGGTGTTCAAATGGCTGTCCAAGATTATTCACGAAATGATTATAACGACTCGCCGGCCTTTTCTTGATTAAGTTGGCCGGGATACACATTCCTTTCTTCCATTTAGGGTTGAGCAAAACGGACCGCGAACTAGACCGAATCGAGAACCGGCCCAAACCAGACCGGACTCGGTCCTCGGTCTACACTTTACCTCATGTTCGGTTCTTGGTCCGGTTCATTCCGGTCTGGGCTTACGTACGACCGACCACTTTGCTTTCTCGGACCAGACCGACCGAAGAACCGGACCGGACCGAACACATTCGGCCCGGTCCTCGGTATGTGGTTTTGGGCCAAATTGGTCTGGGTCCGTTCCGAGTTTTTTCAGTCTGATCCGGGTTTGACAGGATGCTCACCCCTACTTCCATTGATTAATATTATATCATTTAAAAAAAAAAAAAAAAAATCCACGTACACATGTTATGTTGCTAGGTCTGAGAAGCCACTAAAGGGCAACCCGTTGGTAGTCTATAGTATAGTGATAGTGGAATACTCAGAATCTATCATACTCTAAAACCATCTCGTGGAATACTCAGAATATATGAAACTCTAAAACCGTCTCGTGAATTCCGGCAGGCCTGTGCTAGTAGGCCATATTAGACATATAAATTTGGAGCATTTTAGTGATGGACTACAAGTTTGATATCTCGAGCGGAAAATACATTAGTGTTTTTAATATTGTGACTTATTGTCATTCCAATTAGTACGTTTGTATACGTTAGGTACCGCTATTTAGATTAAAATAATAGATGTAAATGATAACTCGATTGCCACTTAAAATTTAAAACTTGAAAAAAGTTGAAAACCAAATAATAAAAGGTTAGTTAACATGTTTCCGCCGTTATTTATTCTTCTCTTGATGCATACCATAGTGGTCATTAAAGGCCCGTTTGGTATGTAAATAGGTTTCGGAATTAATATAGGTGTGAAAGAAAAGAATGAAAGATAAAAGTATTATTGTCTTAAAATTTTGTTTGTTTAATAAGTTATGTTAAAACTGAAAAGAAGATATAAATTATATTTTAATATAAAAAAATAATTAGATGTCACATTTTACGATTAATTTCACCGTTAAGAAAATAAAAATATCAATAAAAACAAAAGTTAATATGGCTATTGAAAAGAAAAAGTTGTTTGTGTGTGAGAATCAAGTTAAATACCATCTTCTTCATAAGGTATGAGTTTATTAGTGTGATAACTTTATTTGATTGTTATTGCTTGCTACCAAATAATTACATTCAGAAATTAATTCATTACTTCATCTCCACACCCACATAACAAACAGGCCCTAATTATAGATATCTGATTAACATTATATTATGTACATGATATATACCTCGGGCCCATTTGGTTTGTAGATTTTATAATTATTTGGATTTGCATTTTGTATAGGTTTCAAATTAAATGAAAAGAAATATATATATATATATATATATATATATATATATATATATATATATATATATATATATATATATATATATATATAATTTTAAATTTTAAAAATGTTATAATTGTAAAAATGAAAAGAAAAGAAAAGAGTGGTTGACGTCAAATGAGAACTCGCCTAGAAAGAGAATATAACAAAAGTTGTCAGAATTGCTAGGATTATCACATAGCCAAAATGTGGTACTCATTCTCGTTTACGGAACCCACAAAAACAAACCAAACGACAATTGTTGTCCATCATCCTCAAATCCTACTCCCAACCCCTCAAACCAAACGCACCCTTAGATATGGGCCTCAAACTCTGATAGTCTTCATATGAAACTAAAGCCCGTACGATGACACGAAGTACTATTGTTTCAGATATAATTATAAAAGAACTTGAACCAATCAATTGTATAGACAAGTAATGGACCTTTATAAGACCGATAATAATAAGAACACACCAAAATCACAAACAGCTTTGTCATATTAACGCCAACTCAACTTTCTTTTTCTAGACCAAATTCTCGTGGTAAAAGGGACAACACTAACAACCGAAAACATACCTCACAAAATTAAATAAAAACAAAAAGCACACACACAAACCAAACAATTCATTCGGTCCATTTGAAGACTAAACCGGGACGCGTTCAGTTTGGTCTCCATTGTCGGGGAGACGCGTCCGGTTCGAGTAGACCAACTAAATCGTTCGGTCTTATTACGTTTAGTCTTACCTGCCTATATATTTACGTTCCTATAAAAATGTCTCCTGTAAAAAATGCATAAACTCCAAACATTTTCTTTTTTAAGCAACTAAAAATATTTGATTTAAAACATTTTGGTCAAAGATATGATACACAATGACCATTAGCTCTAAACCAAAAATAAGAACAATTATTCACAAACAAAGATTAAACTTAAGATATATGCATTTAGAATAATTACATAAAGCCAATTGTTTAAGATAACATAGGAAAATTAGCAAGTTATATATATTTTTCTAATGAAAGTGGACAATGGTTTTATTTGTATAATTAACCATGGTTAACAAGTTAAAACTGAATAAGTAGGATAATTAATTAAAATCGATTACCCAAAATGTAATATATCCGAAAGTTCAAGAAAAATAAATTAGAATTCACATATAAGTGAGACTCAATCTAAAAATCAACACAATTGTTATACGATGCCATCAAACTGGCATTCACAATAATATATCACTTCCAAAATCATGTCGATTAATTTTTTTAGCAATCGCCGATTTTGTCATACTTTTACTTATTTCTCAAATGAGATTTATGCAAACCAATCTTGGTGAAGTATAGGACTCTCACACATAACTGAATGGCTACAAAACGAAATCGTAGTAGGGGAGGCGCGTCCGGTTTGGGTAGACCAACTAAACCATTTGGTTTTATTACGTTTAGTCTTACATTTCTATATATTTACCTTCCTATAAAAATGTCTCCTCTAAAAAGGTACAAACTCCAAACATTTCTATTTAAGAAACTAAAAACACTTGATGCAAAACATTTTGGTCAAAGATATGATACAAAATGACCATTTTTAGGCTTTAAATTAGCCCTAAACCCAAAATAAGAAAAGTAATTAACTATTCACAAATAAAGATTAAACTTAAGATACATGTGTTTAGAATAATTAACATAAAGCCATATTCGTTGTATTTAAGATAACATAGGAAAATTAGCAAGTTATTACTTTTTTTTTTAATGAAAGTAGACAATTGTTTTATTTATATAATTAACCATGGTGAACAAATAAATAAACTGAATAAGTAGAATAATTATAATTAAAATCAATTACCCAAAATGTAAAGTGAGACTCAATCTAAAAATCAACACACATTTATGATATTATACCATCAAACTGACGTTCACAATAATACAGATGTAACTATCACTTCCAAAACCATGACGATTAAATTTTTGTAGCGATCATCGATTTTGTCCCACTTGTACTTATTTCTCAAAAGAGATTTATGCAAACCAATCTTGGTGAATTATAGGACTCTTACACATAACTGCATGGCTACAAAACGAAACCAACAATGAACACATAGAGAAAGCACAAACCTTAATAAGGCCATTACTAAAATTATTTTTAAATTCCCATAACAAGAACTTGCACCAAAAACCAAACTTAACAATACAACGACAAATTAAAATAGTCTAACACATTACTGCGAGCGAAAATCGGATAATGGTCTTTCAAAAACTCAAGCTTCTGAAAAACAACAGAATTCAAATTTCAAAATAGCCCAAAATCTCATAGCTTTGATGGACGACTGGTGATTGCCGAACGAAATTCCATCTTTGGGTTATCAAGTCTAGAGATCCCCTGCCCATCACTGAAAGGTGGCCTGTCATCAAATAAGGTTTCATCAGATATCATTAATGGGTTTCTTTCCGTAAATTAAGATTTTTCTTTTCAGAATCTATGATTATTTATGTGTTTGCAGTCTACAAAAATAAAGAATACCTTAAAGTGAGTGATGGTTCCAAGTGATACCAGATAGGTTGATTATGCACCAGACCCTCCACCAGTGACCTTTCGTAATTATAAAAAATATAACTTATTTATACTTCTGATTGACTTTGCAGTTTACAAACTTTCAGTTATTAAAAAATATAAAAAATTAAAAAAATCGGAATTTGAGATCAAGTAATGATATGAACTAATGTGCTTACTTCTTTTCTGATTCCAGCAGCATTACTTTCTTTTTCAAGCTTCTAATCTCTGCTTCTTTTTCTTCCTGAAAAAATAAGAGAACAAATATATATTATATATATCACATATATATAAGAAACATCAACTGAAAAAATACACATATAAAAGAAAGATCTACCAAACGGCGTGACAAATCAAGTTGAGGTTCTAATGGCGGTAATGGTGGTGCCTGAGTAGCTATCCTGTATCTCATCATTGTTTGGGTCATGCTGCAACATATATAAATAAAAGATTGTTTATTAGTATAGAAAGTTAAAACATGTGCATCTCCTTTTTCCAACTTCAAGATCATTAAAGTTTCTATATACAAGTTAGTAATATATACAAGTTATAATAGTAAGAAAGAATATTGACGCGTGTTGTTTACTCGAATATGGTATAATCAAAATTATAAAAAGTAGAAATAAATCTAGCTAAAGTTTTTGAATGTAAAATATTGATGTATCTAAAGAAAGATAGTTTGAATAACATTAAGAATCGGCTTCGCCATCCTTACACCCAACTTCAGGCTAAAAGTAAGGAAAAATGGAGGTATTAAGATTAAAACATAAGGAAAAGGGTGATATACTCTGAACTGGAAAACTCAAAAAGTTTGTGAGAGTCTGAGAACACAATCAAGCCAATATCAGAATCGCACAGCACAGCCAATTCATGGGCTTTTTTCATCAAACCCTGTCGCCTTTTCGAGAAACACGCCCTTCTCCTATGAACATCCTCGATATACTTAAGATCTATACTAGTTCTGACCATGACTAAGACTTAAAGTTGGTATCTCACAAAGCGCAATATAAATGATAATGAAAAAAAAAGGAGAATGCTTAGGACAAACCTTGTTCTGGTGTCTCTATTTATAATGATGAAAACCCTATCCGTCCCAACCACATCTAGGTTAAGGGGCCGCGTTATGACTAGATGCGCCGCTAACCCACCCCGCTCCTCTTCCTATAGTTTTCCATGTTTGGAAATTCATTCAATGCCTTTCGCTTCCTTATTTTGGAGAACTATTTTCTATGGTCGTATTGTTTTGAAATTATGGCCCCCGATTTACAATTTTTCTAAAAGATCTTGCAACGCTTTTGGAAAATATCAAGCTAAAAGTTTATTCGACCGTTGCACTTTTTACTATATATAAGTGCCACTACTAAACCATACGCCTAGCCTAAGTGTCAAACATATTTTGGGGCTACTACCATTTATGTTAATTTTATTAAGTCATTCATAAAATCGTAAAAATCAACAAAGTGCCAGAATTGTAAATCATTTCTTTATGTAATTTAAGACATACATAGCAAATGGTACCACAAGGCCTCAACTTTATAGGGCCATTGGTAGTTCCTAGCTAGGTAAAACAACTCCTCGACTTTCTCAAAGTGCCATTATTGTAGTACTTTACAACCATTATTTGGGTGCTTTCACTATATGTGGGAAAAAGTAGATGACTTTCTTACAATAAGTGAACTCCAATTGTTTAAACATAATGGAGGGAAACTTATATAAAATCTTGCGGCACTTAGCACTTTTAAATGTGCCAATGGAGTGTGATCCTACCCTATGTAAACAGTTTTGGCCGATACATAATACCTTTGACAGGTTTTGTAGGTAAGGAATCTCTCCTACCTCAGACCCTATAAAGCTCACATAAGGCTCTATTCTCAGATCAACTGAAAATCGAAGTAGCAATCAAGGTTATATATATAAGCATTGTGGAAACCATAAGAGGGGGTGAATACGTTTCCATTTAAAATCTTAAAAACTTTTTGTATCAAACACCCGATCAAGTTTGATGTAATATGAAAAGTGTCAACTCTAGTATTACAAGAACTAGAGGTATTATAAGGTAACAAATAAGGCATGTCACAATAACACAAGCTTAGGCATACTTAAATATAACATGCCATCACACAAACACAACTAACACAATATAAGCAACAAACCACACAAATATAACTAACACAATATTATCCTACCTTTTCCTAAGTCACTTATCTTATTTTCTACTTCTTCTATACGCCCTAAAGATAACTTATCTAAATGACTAAGTATATCTTCTATTTGTTCTTCATGTCTTTCTAAGGGTGTTTTGTAAGAACTATTTCCTATTTCAAACCTAGGAGAAGGCAAAGGTGGTATAGTACGTAATTTCTTACGGGGTGGGGAATCTATTTCGGGAACATAGCAATCTTGACTAGTATAGTGAGGTATAGATGGGGTACACTAGTACAAAAACGACCCATGGTCACACATGGTCGATTTGGAACAGCCACACATTCAAATATTTGTGTGGCTGAAGGTAGGTAAATTGACAGCATTTACGAATTAGTCACACATGAGCATTTCGAATGTGTGACCATAAGAACTCTATTGCCACACAATCGACCCTTATGTGACTAAACGTAACTGGTGATTTTGTTCCAGATCATTTAGTCACATATGCATTTGGAACGTGTGACAAATACAAGTAACCTTGATGCCATATATGGTCACACTAAACTTATAGTCACATTTGCTTCTAGTAGTATGACCAAATGCCATATACGGTCACATAAAAACAGTTTATCACACATTATTTAAGTGTAGCCAAAATCCAGTACANTATATATATAAGCATTGTGGAAACCATAGGAGGGGGTGAATACGTTTCCATTTAAAATCTTAAAAACTTTTTGTATCAAACACCCGATCAAGTTTGATGTAATATGAAAAGTGTCAACTCTAGTATTACAAGAACTAGAGATATTATAAGGTAACAAATAAGGCATGTCACAATAACACAAGCTTAGGAATACTTAAATATAACATGCCATCACACAAACACAACTAACACAATATAAGCAACAAACCACACAAATATAACTAACACAATATTATCCTACCTTTTCCTAAGTCACTTATCTTATTTTCTACTTCTTCTATACGCCCTAAAGATAACTTATCTAAATGACTAAGTATATCTTCTATTTGTTCTTCATGTCTTTCTAAGGGTGTTTTGTAAGAACTATTTCCTATTTCAAACCTAGGAGAAGGCAAAGGTGGTATAGTACGTAATTTCTTATGGGGTGGGGAATCTATTTCGGGAACATAGCAATCTTGACTAGTATAGTGAGGTATAGATGGGGTACACTAGTACAAAAACGACCTATGGTCACACATGGTCGATTTGGAACAGCCACACATTCAAATATTTGTGTGGCTGAAGGTAGGTAAATTGATAGCATTTACGAATTAGTCACACATGAGCATTTCGAATGTGTGACCATAAGAACTCTATTGCCACACAATCGACCCTTATGTGACTAAACGTAACTGGTGATTTTGTTCCAGATCATTTAGTCACATATGCATTTGGAACGTGTGACAAATACAAGTAACCTTGATGCCATATATGGTCACACTAAAC
>LBNU01021734.1:0-13273 GCA_014162995.1 Artemisia annua
AAAAGAGAAGAGATAATTAGTTTGTATTTATTCCAATTTTAATAGTTTAAATAGTAATTAGTAATTAAATAATATTAAATAATTAAAAGTCTAAAAAAATTTTTCCTTTTCTTAAATTTTCTTTTGTCATTAGGGTATTGTAAAAATAAATGTTTTTCATCATCTAGGTGTTTTTTAAGATTTCCCATTTTCACATTTTTATTTTCGTACGTAGACGTTTAATTAAACGTAACGTACATTTTTTAGATTTGTAAACGTTTCCAGATTTTTAGTAAATCGTTTTTTGTGTTTGTTTATCATTTTCATTCATAATTTCGTAGTTTAATTCCAATTAATCTCTCTCACCATCATACGTTTCCATAATCACCTTGATCTCAAAAATCGTTTTAAACACAAATTTACGCTTCGTCGGGACATAACGACCGGGAAGAACTGCCTTAACTCCTTGGATGCATTGCATTGAGCCCTAAATGGCTTGACTTTTGTTGACCAAATCCTTGTCAGTTTTAGTTGACGTTTCTGGGCCAATCAGTTATCTCCTATTGATTAGTCGAATTGTCACGTCCTTATTTTAATTGAAGCGTTGTATTCCTTTTTATTGGTCATGAGGAGGTGCCGAATGCCCCAACTCTATGAACGTATAAGTTTCCCCCAAAAACCTTAGAGTCTATTAAGTTTTCTAGGATCTACAAGCCGCAATTCACGCAATATATACAACGAGAAAAACCAACTAGTGCACTCTAGGGTTGTGTTTCATAAGATGGACAAGCTAGTATTTATAAGAGTAAATCAGGTTTTCTTATTCTAACGCGAGACAATCAATTGAACAAGAGACGACAAATCAATAATCAATAACTAGGTTTCATTAGATCTAAGCAAACACTAATAAATCTAGCCTAGCATGTTAAAGCAAAGAAAAGAAAAACATACAATCAAACAACACATAGACATATTGAATGATTAAAAATAAATTACTTATCTTCAATGAAACATGGGTAAAAAGGCTGTAAAAATCTCTACAAAGTAGCAGAAATTCATATCTCTAAAGTTATCCTCCAAGATGTTACAATGAATGAAAAAAATACGAAAACTATATATAGATTTACATCTATGACGACGTCACTTGCAAGTTGTGACTCCGTTAGCTCGCCTCCAATTAGGGTTTCGTCTGTGTAAATCGCCGTCATGACACCGTCTCGTATGATCTCTGACGCTGTCAGGTATGTCTTGACGCCGTCAACCTGTAAAACTTCTGAGCTGTCATGTTATAACTTTGCACTGAATTTGGGTCTTCAAATACAAGAGACGGCTTCAGGTTGTGGGATGTGGCGCCGTCAGGTCTCCATCTTGACAGATTCGTGACTTGGTCGTTTTTCTTCGTTTCTTTGTCGATTTTGGTCCAAAACATGCCGGTTTTCATAATTCTTGTCCCAAGTACCTAAAATGCAAAAAGAAATGATTTAGGGCAATATTTGATCAATTTCATATGACATTTAGGCTTAAATGACCCCTTAAAAAGGTATCAAATAAATCCTTATCAAATATCCCTACACTTGGGATTTGATTGTCCTCAAGCAGATGTGCTTTTAACATAGTCAATTTACAAATTAGGGGTCATTTAGCATTAATATAAAAGTAATTACAACACATATTCGTTCATAATAGACCTAATAAGCACGGAAATTATATAGTAACACCTCACATAAAGTGTTTTGATTCTCACATCTCTCATGTGTATAAGTCATATAACGTGAATGGAAACGGGAAAAATAAGCACTCTCTACCTGTCATAGCACCTAGATTTCCATAGGCTTAAGAACGGATCAAACCTCCACCACTTTGGTGTAAGCACGTAAGATAAACTATCAAAGAGGGTTTTTAAAGGGTTGTAACGTTAGGTGTAAGGGCATGAAAAACACGGTTTTATTGGATATAGGGAATTTTTAGTGGTGGCAAGTCAATTATCTAAGTCAATCACATGTACAAGTTGACGTTGCTAAGCCAATACTCGACTCGACTCGCTAAGCTACTAACTCTCTTTGTATTTTTCGTGACATTTTCTTGGCTTAAACAAAATAAAACATGATGGTAGTCCGTATGTTGTTTTCTTTCTTTTTCTAATTTTTTTTTCTTTTTCATTTTTGTTTCTTTTCTTTATTTCTTTTCGATTTTTTTTCATACACTCTTGCCTTACCATCCAAAATATATATCTATACAAAGGGATTTATAGTAACCTCCCTACACTTGAACTTTTAAATAAATAAAAACTAACTAATGACCCGAATTGTAAAGATCAAAACAAGTGGAGTACTTTAGAACATTTAACGTATATATGGGGGTGATAACATTCCTTACTTCCCCATTACTCCATAATAACTAGTACTTTTACCCATGAGCCCCAATCGCCCCAAAACAGTATTTACAAGATATGAGCGCATACAAGGTAGGCTAAGGCAATTTGGGTGTACATTTAGGGGTGGATTGTAAACAATGTTCTTCATTAATATTTCGGAATCCACCGAAATATCACGAGAACCGCAAAAAGGATAGGCTCTAAAGGGTGTACTAGGGGTATCTTGTACTAAAAATGAGTATATAGCAAGGGTATGGGAGAATTACTTGACCAATGAAGTTAATGTAATTATAAAACAGGTTTAAAGCAAGGGTTATCCTAATGCCTCTTATTATTTAGTAAATCCTAACTGCACGAATCTAGTCTCACTAGCTATCTCGGGATGCATCACAAACGCAAGTTCTAGAATATATATACTACCGGTACACTTATAAGCATTAAAAGTGAATGCTTTTTCCTAACAATCTAAAGGCGAACCTCGCATTTAATTTTTGGGGTGAAACTTTTTGAGTGGTAGGGTTTTTGTGCTAGCTATATAACTCATATCCATGAGACGCTTATTAAAACTAAAGTTTCACTCTTATATGTCATAAAAAATTTAAATTTGGTGCTAACATCACCTTCACCAGTATCTCTTTTAGTTTATTACACAATTACTCTAACACAAAACAAATATCAAGTGAGTTATAGTTTTTAAGGTATCCCATTTTTACCCTCCCTACAATTACATTGAACATTATCCCCAATGTTCTTGAAAAGTATCGAAGTTATGATTACGAAAAAAATAAAAGAGATAAGAGAAACTAATACTCCCCTGATTTGCTCGGCATGGATGATGTGAAAATACGGTTTAAATCCTACTCCAAGAAGATAAAAAAGGTAAGCTTCACTTCCGATGTATACTTTCATCTTCTTATCAAATACAACATTTAAATTACTAAGAAAACGAATACGAAACCTCGCATAAAATCGGCAGTAAACACTATATATAAAAAAAATTAAAATCCTAGAAAGCAAATAAATAGTTTGCAAAATACATGTTTACAGAATCTTGGAAATTTAAAAATTCTGGAAATTTTCAAATCAAGTTTTGATAGAAAAATAAAAATATGGAAAAACTGTTGCTACAGTGCCTGACACCGTCGAGTGTAAACCCTGACGCCGTCAGGATAGACCTGACAGTATTTTTACGTTTTGTTCTTGGAAAATTTCTGGGGAAAATCTAGTAATTAAAACCTGGAAATTCTATAAAACATTCATTTTGACTTGATACAAGCATTTGACTCAAACAAATACTCAAATACGATAGAATATATGTTAATCATCAATTGTCAACTTTCATGTTCGAATTCGTTCTTTTAAACAAATATGAAATTTCATATAATTATTTTTCTGTAAAATACTTTTATATAAAATTAAGACGAGGTTAAAAACAAAATTAAGCATTTTCTCAAATTTATTCAAAACATGAAAGATAAACAATAATAATTAAACATATATATGATACAAACAAAAATAAAAATCAAACAAATAAATAATTAAAAAGCTAACAATTAGAAATCCTAATGAACTGAAATTAAACCATCACATGTGCTACAAATATCCATGGCCAACCATCATAATCAAATCCTAATTATTACATATCAAATATTGTTTTAGGAACATCACATGACAATAATTGTTCAAATACCACCAATATAAACAACCAAACAAATCACTAGTCAGGAGCTGTGTCATAACGGTAGTCATAGCAAGGAGGGAAGTGCCCAGTGTACCCATAATGTGGGTAGTTCCGCTCACGGCTGGCGAACGGATCAATCTGCAGGTGGGGGTCCGACTAATCACGCGTAGAAAGATATTGTATCTAACGGACAGTGTGATCATACATCTAATCGAACCACTGGTCCTGCCTGGTCATCCAGGTATCCATCTGACCCATCCAAGCCTTGTGGTGGACCTGCCAATCTGCTTGGCTCATATGCCTGTAGGCATCTGTGGAACTACCAACTCCGCCCTCCTGCTGCTGCTGCTGCTCATCATCATCATCGTCTTGAGCAACTGCTAGCCTAGGAGCCCACCACACATAATGACCACCATCCAAAGTCATGACCACGCTCATCGCCTTCAAGGATCTGGCCTTGACAACCTTAGCAGGAGCTTCAACACTTAAATACCCCTAAATCTCAAGTCGAAGTATACCATAGGAGCAAGCAAGCTTGGTGATAAACATCCCCCCATAGACCTTGTCACTCAACTTCTCCCCAAATGCACTGCTCAGATATTAGCCAACCAAAAAGGGAGGTTACAAAACTCATCAGCAGCATACATCGAGTACAAAAAGAACAAGTCCATAAGGGTAACACGATGAGTAGTGTACTGACGCCCAACTATAGAAAAACAATGCAATGATGCGTCAATCTAATCCTAGAATCCCTGGTCTAGGCAGCTCCCGTGGCACTGGTAACATACTCACCATCCCTAATATTTAGCCAAAAGCCAATGCACCTCATGTCAGACTTGGTAGTCATGCCCTGACTCAACTGATACATGAATTCAGCCTCCCCAGACTCAACCTGCCTATAACCCAACTCTCCATCCAAACTCAAGCATTGAACATGTATGCAACTCCCCTCCTAACCTAAACTAAATCCCTTTAGCAGTGATATCACTCCTACATATCCCAAACTCCATATGATAAGTAGCAAAGAACTCACGTACAAGTTCATGATAAACGGGCTCACGAATAGGAAACAACCTTGCCCATTCAGGGCCCGTGAAATCATTTGTTTGAAAGCTAGCAAGAAACCCATCCTCAGGTTGTTATCCTCCGAGAATTGAAAATCTAAAATAGCCCCATGATCAATGGTTTGATTGAGCAATTGAGTGTGTCGGGCGTTAGCAAAATCGGTCTAAAAAATTTCCCAACTGCGGACAGTCTCCACATAATTCTCTCTTTGAGAGCCTGAGGACCGTCCTCTGTTATGCCTCGACCTCTTACTCATTTCCTAAAACAACACAAGAATAACGAAAACAAATGAGATTAGGAGAAAAAGCATAAAACTGCCATCAGATGGTGTTGACGCCCTCACGCTTGCGGGCTGACGCCGTCACACCCTTAATATTTTTAAATCCGAGAATACGAGAGAAAAATCAAGAATTAAACTTTAAATCCTTAAACCAAAACCCACTTTGACAGCAAAATACTAATTTGCAATGGGTGTGTGTTTCGATTTCATCATTTTCCCTCATAATCATCAAAACCAATTGATTACAAACTAAATATCACTACAATCATTGTTAAACTAACATGATTATAAGGAAAAACAAGTCCTAATCATGAATTAATTCTAGGGTTTCGGATTTTGGGGAAATCCTAAATTGATAGATCTAACAAACAATTGAATCAAGAAGGAATAATAAAAATCACTTACCAAATGGAGATTAGCACTTAAAGAGAGTGAATTGACCCTTGAGATTCGGCGGTGGTTGTGGGATGGATATGGTTTGTGGGGCTTAGAGTGAAAGTGATGGATTTGTGCTTATTAAACCTCTGCAGATAGGCTGACGACGTCGCGTGTAAGTTGTGACGCCGTCACAACACCGTTTTATTGAATAAAAATCATTTTTTTTGAATGATTAATTTTTTTTGATTTAATAAATGTGTTCTCATGTCCCCATTTTAGTTAATAGAAAATTTTCAAATCCCGCCACCCACATGAGTCAAATATTTTGTTGCTATTGTCGGGTGCGAATTTGTTTTCTAAGGAATCAATTATTGTGTCGCTCAATTTCCAATTTCCATATTGGTAAGTAATTAATGAGCAAAGAAATCTTTCTTGCATTGTTTTGAGGATAAAGGAAGATTTTATCCGAGTTTTTTGTACACATGGTTTAAATCCAAAGGAATGTTTCCTTATGTCGCGAAAGTTAGGAAGCGTAACTCGTACAACTCCAACGAAAACGTTGTTGACAAGAGACTTTCCTTCAGTACACGGTGACTTATGGGAATAGAAGTTGTCCTGGATTGAATTAATGAGTGAGGTTGTTTCATTGTGCGAATCATTGCTCATCTCAACAAGTTCCGGGATCTCAAAAACTTTTTCAATCTTCTTAGGCGAAGCTTCTTTCATAATTTTTTCTCTTAACCTTAATATGAAATCCTCAACTAATTTCATAAAGGCATTCCGTGTGTTGTCAACATGGGTTTCTAGTTGTTGGATTTGTTTTTCTTGATTGTTCACAAATGTCCAGGGGCGGATCTACAACCAACACAGGGTATGCAAGTGCATACCCTGTGATTCCTCATCGTAGTGTAAAAAAACTGAGTTTTGGAATTTTGTTAATCGAATTACAAAGAGTGCATACCCAGCAAAAATGAGATGCATATCCTAAACCGACTTGCCACTTTTGATTTATGAAAATGATCAAATAAATAGATTTAAAATGAAAAAAGATAAAAACAGTTGCCGAAAATAACGAACATGGTCGGATCATGGTGAAGAAGAAGGTGAATATTAATAATTTAATATACTACCAGTAGTAGCATGAATATTAAATGTGAATGTCCACTCACCAGTTTCCAAGGCCAACCCAATTTAATATACTTTATATTGAATAATCACTCTGTACTTGTATTTCTTATCTATATCTCTTGAATATTTTTGTTATATTTTCTAGAGTGAGTTATGTTTAATTTGTTTAGTAAGTTTTTAATACGGATAGATATAGGAAGCAATAGTTTATGCATCCAACATTTTGGCTTTTATTTGTTTTGGGTATAAGTTTTATGTTATTTCAATTTTTATTAAACTGTTTAACTTTGATTTTGGATTTGATGGTTTGTTAATATAACACTATGATTTATTGTTTAGATTTAATCTTATTCAACTAAGTGATTTACACCTAAACCACACCAACATTTTAGGCAAATAAACTGAATATATATGCAAAACAATCTTATATGACTAGCATTTGTAAAAGATAAGAGACATAACCCGATCCTTGAAAAAAAAACCCGAACCGAGAACCGAACTATTAGTCGCCCTATTAAAATAGTGCATAACCTCATTCCGAATCCTAGATCTTCCACTGCAAATGTCAACATTATTCCTTCAAATTCTTCCTGTCGCGAAATCTTAGGAAGCATGTACCTCCTAACGGCATTCACATGTTCACAGGGATTCATCTCATGGTTATACATAGGCATCTCAGCCCTCATTAACTCTTTAACCTGTATTTCTATACTCTTGAATACTTGCTCTTGAGTTGCATTAATGTAATCTAAACTCCCTTCTTCCAGGAATATTGGATCCTCTCATATTTCTTTTTCATATTGTGCTAAGTTCTCAATGACTTTCCAGCACTTTTCTACATTTAATCGACTCAGTCTCTCACCGGCGGCATAATCGATTGCTCGTTTTGTAGAGGGGTTGATATGGTCATAAAAAATTTGGATTTGAAGCCAAAGATCAATGCCATGATGAGGGAGTTTTTGGAGTAAGTCCTTGAAACGAGTCCATGCTTTGTAAAGAGTTTCACCTTGACGTTGTTGGAACATCAAGATGTCATTCCTTAACTTGGTAGTTCTCCCCGGTGGGAAAAATTAAGCGAGGAAACGAGAAGTAAGATCATACCATGATGAGATAGATCCCGTGGGTAAACGCTCAAGCCAATTACTAGCTTGGTCACGTAGAGAGAATTGGAAGAGACGCAATCACGTCATATCCTGAGTAGCAACATCAAGGTCAATGGAATCAACAATTTTAAGAAAATCCTTTAGATGTTGGTTTGGATCTTCGGAACGAAGTCCAAGGAACACAAATCCGTTCGCACCAACCAGATGGTGTCGGATTACAAGGGAGACACATTGGCTCTTTGGAGGAGCTCACATGGTGTTTCGATAGCCTTGGTGGCTTAGTTTGAGTACTCACCTAAAGTACGGGCTCGAGGTGGTTCGGGTGGGTCTTGGGTATTTGGTGATGCACAGTGTTGTTGTGGTACTTGATGTTGTTGGTGTGCTTGGTCGGGGGGTTCAAAGATATTATCACCGACCATGATGGCAAGTGATATGATTTACGAAAAAATTAGGAACAAAGAAAATATAGACTAAAAGAAATCTATTAAAAAGAAAATAAAAATCTCACTTGATATGAATCTAGTGAGTAGACCTAAACGAGATAGAAATCGAAACCTATAATATTCCCTGACAGCGGCGCGAAAAACTTGATGGACGATATGTAAGACATTCTAAGAAGTTTTACAATCCTCCTGGGCAGTGTACCTAACCGTTGTAGTGTAGTATAGGTAACACATAAGGATTGATCGTTCTCTAGGAGAATAGTGTATGTGAAGGTCGAAGTATATGTCGAGATAGGTCTAAAGGTGAGGGATGATTTTTTTATATTTTTATATTTTATGAAAAGTAAGTAAAAATCTCGGGGTTTGAAGAGTGGGTATTTTAGCTACTAATTAACTAAAACAAAACTAATAATTGAACTAAATGACAAGAACAAAAAGTGGTAACTCTTATGATAGGAGAATGTGTTCACTTAGATTTCGTTACTCCCTAGTTATCTCCTATTAATTAGTCGAATTGTTACATCTTTGTTTTAACTAAATCGTTGTATTCCTTTTTATTGGTCTTGGGTAGGTGCCGAATGCCCCAACTCTATGAACATATAAGTCTCCTGTAACACCCCATTTTCACGTTTCGCAGCGGATTTAGAGTTGGGGTATTACTTCATGGAATCACAGTTACAGTAATAGAAAACGACTAAAAAAGAGACGTTTTTATAGAATGAGTTATCATTCAATAAAATCATCAGAGTTTTATAAGAGGAGGTCCCCAAAATTTATGTTTGTTTTGAAACTTGAATGATAACTGAGTGAAAAGTCCTGCAAGCTTTGTACCACTCCATGCCATAATTTCCACAGAGCTTTGTTACCTGGGATACATGCTTAAAAGTCAACACTAGGTGTTGAGTGAGAGTCATAGGTTTAGGGTGTGGGTGAATACAAGTTCCCTGGGTTCAGATGTTACACCCATCTGGGAAAGTGTATGTATGTGATAATTGTGATGCATGCACAATTATCAAGGGTTGGTATGTTGCACTAAGCTCATGAAACCGCACTGACAATCTGGGTCATGGGGGCTGCAGACCCAACCATGAGGGGACAAGTAGGATAACTTGCCAAAGTTAATCCTTTAGGGTTTCAAGTATAGTACTTATTGGTTACCCGGCTGAGGTAAACCAATGGGAGTTGTCAAACTCCAATAGATCTATCAACTATACTCGCGTTCACTTGCGTAAAACCCACAAGTGATTATGGCTCATGAATTTTAGTTATGTAATGGTGGCAAAAATAGTATCACTCGTATAACAACCAAAGAAAAAGACTTGTATTTGGTTTTTAAAGCAAGTAGCATGTATCCCCCTCACAGGGTTTGTAAAGCATTTAGAAAGTGTTTTAAAAAGTGTGAGGCTATGAAAACTTACCTGGGCCTAAGGCTATGTGATTGATGTCAAAGTGACTAGAGGTCTAGGCTGCTTACTCACGTATCTTGAGGTCTATTATTGTTATGTAGGTATGTCAAGCTCTAGTTGTTTTTGTTTTAGGTTTATTAAGTATTTTATCTTAGGATTCTTAGATATAATTGATGAGTGTGTAAATACTCATTATTTTTGTCCAATCTAAACTGCAAAAACATTCAAAAACACTCAAAAATGCATCAAAATACAGAAAATATCCCAGGATTGTGTTTTATATGTTTCAGGTGCAAAATGATTGAAAACAGATGAAAAACGAACAAAGTTTGCATAATTGGCAGTTTCAGTCCCTCAACTTTGACAAAATCAGTCCCTGAGCATTTATTTTAAAAGAAAAGTCACCAAAGGTCCTTCGAAAATCACAAGTTGTCATAATTAGTCCTTTGGTGAAAAGTTTCAAAAGTTGGCAAGTTTGGTCCCTGTACTTTCTAAATTGGCAAAAATGGTCCCTGGGATAAAATTTTGGAAGATAAGCATCAAAGGTCCTTGTATTATTCAAGTTTGGCAAATTACACCCTTGGAATAACTTTGAAAAGTTGTCAACTTCAGCCCCTCAAGTTTCAGCAAGTTACACTTTTGGTCCTTGTGCTTATAAATCTACAAACCAAACGGATCCCTTTTATTATATAAACCCAAATCCAAACCAACCCAAAAACAAAACCCCATCCCACCTTGGCCCAACCTTTTCTGGCCCAACAAAATAACCAGCCAACACCCTTTTGTATAACACCCCGGTCAAATCCCGTTTGACTCCCCTTTCCCTCCCACCTCCAAAACCAGAAACCACCATGGTTTTCTTCTCCACCACCCCACTTGCCCATCACTTCCCACCGCCCACTCCACCACCTTCACCTAACATCACCTCCACAATAAATGCCACCACCCCTTGCACTGTAACAGTGCAATTTGCTAAGTTCTCTTTTTGGCGCCAAAAATACGTGGAGGGCTGGGATTGCTTAAAAATCATCCAATGGTCAAGATTTGTGATGGGATTTGCTCAGAAGACCTCCACAAACCCTAATCTTCACATATAAAAGGGAGAAGATGCAAAGAAGACTGTGTGTAGTTTATGTAATTTAATTTTATGTCGAATTAGTGTAGAATTCAAAATTCAGTGTAATTTTTAGCTTTCAAACATTGTACTTGGTGTTTTCAGTGTTAATCAAACTTATTTCAATCTTTAATTTCAGTTTTCCCTTTTTAATTCAGTTCAGGTTTTGTTCTTTATCTCAAAATCTCAAAATAGCTTGATTATTGTTGAAAGTTGTTATTGTGGACTCTTAGGCTCATATAAGCTCCTATATAGCTTGTGTAAGCTATTAGAAACCTTAAAAACAGTCTAGGATAATAAAAATCAAAAATACAAAAAAATAGAAAAAATACAGTGAAAAATAAAAAAAAATATTGAAGATGATGAAGATGGCTGGAGCAGGGTAAATTATGGATGGCCTTGGGTTAGTGGTTCTGTGGAGAACCTATAGGTGTGGTTTGTGGTCCTTGGTTCATGATCTTTAGCTGGAGTGCACATTGTAAGCAAAAATCTCATTTTCCCATTGTTACTGTAGCCTTGATTATTACTGCTTATCTGTGTGATTTCATGCTTATTTAGAGTTACTTAGTCATAATATAGCTTAATATTAGGACCTTGTTTGCTTGAATCCATAGTTGCTCATTTGTTCCTTTTTACTGTCATTATAGCATTATAGAGATTCTTGGGTATTTGTGATTTTTGTTGGTGTATCTGTGTAACATTTGGTCTATCTCATCATATTGAATCTTTGTGAATCAGTTTCATGGTCTTAATCTATCATTTGCTTTGAAAATCATAAAATCTGTCTCTATTAAGGAGTGTTTGCACTAGTACAAAAAGTTCTATTGGTCACGCATGGTTGATTTTGAAATGTCACACTGTAACATTTATACGTGACTAAATGTACCAGAATAAAATGAACAGCCACACTTGATCCGACTTGTGTGACCATTTCAGAATTCTATTGTCACACATATGAATATTTATGTGACTAGAGGTAACTGGAAAAAAATTTTGGATTATTTAGTCACTTTTAATTCGAGACGTGTGACAGATACAAATGAGCTCGAAACATTAGTCACACTATAGATATACATATGTGACAAATGTATGTCACACGGGAGATTGTCAGCCATATATGATTTTGTCACACTCTTCAAAGTGTGTGACATATATTTGTCACTCTTAAATGCATTTTCGTGACTTAACGCTTCAAACTGAATTTTTAGTTGTCACCACATTTCAAATTCATAATGTGGCTAACTATTCAGCAAAGAATAGCAGTCACGTTTATATAATGTGTGACAAAATTGACAATATATTTAGCCACATAACACAAGTACTTCGTGTGACCATATATCTTCTTTGGTCACAGACTGGTCATTGTGTGACATATATTTGTCACATATTATATTCTATAGCGTGATAATGTTTCGAGCTGATTTGCATCGGTCACCACGTCCAAATTAAATGTGACTAAATGGACGGAAAAATATTTAGCCAAGTTACCCTCTAGTCACATATATACACAATGCGTGACAGAATATTTTATGAAATGGTCACACAAATCGGATCAAGTGTGGCGTTTATTAACGCTGGTACATTTAGTCCACGCAAAATGTCACAGTGTGACGTTCAAAAACGACATGGTGTACGAAAAGGTCATTTTTGGCGTAGTGTCATCTAAGCTTGATTTATGCCTAGCAACATTAATTTATGCTAGCAGCATTAACTTATGCTAAGCAACATTAATTTTGAATGTGTTTGCACTTATTTTGGAATTTTCGTTACACTTAAATATCACATTTTGCTATAAATAATATCACATAAATATCAACAATGTGACTATTTTGAATGTATTGCACATATATACCCTTATAATAGTGGCAATAAACATTTATAAATACACATTTGGTGCTATTGGTGTGACTATTGTAAAGCATATAGTCACATGATCATGCTACAATTAAATGGATATAACATTAGGTTGTGGCAAGCAAACACACACTAAACTTAGACACACATATTTACTTATCGTGACCATAGTGATCGAATTTTCGTTAGACTTAATCATGTTTCTATGGTTTACGTGTGACCATATATGACATTTGGTCCACTCTTCAATGGTGACAATATATTTTGTCACTATTAATGCATATCGTGACTAACGCTTCAAACTTACTTTTTAGTTGTCCACACATTTCAAACCTATGTGGCTAAATATTCAGGCAAAGAATAACAGTCACGTTAAATAATGTGTGACGAAACTTGACTATATAATTTAGTCACATACACAATTACTTCATGTGACGCATATATCTATTTTGGTCACACTTCTTAATT
>LBNU01021736.1:17855-31068 GCA_014162995.1 Artemisia annua
AATCTCGTATCCGGTTTTATCATCCCAAAGAGACTTTTGACTTTACATTCTTTCAATGAGACTTTGAACTTTCATCAAATTTTGCCAACATCTTCTTTTTCATTTTTGCTTTTTAATTTTCATTTTATAGGATCTAGACAAAGCTTACATATCTAGATCAATTCAAACCACTCTCGAGCATAGACATTTATCTTCTAACAAATTCTTTTCAAAATCATCATAAAAACTTTGAAGACTCATTGTTCAAGATGGTTTTTATAGGTTTAAGTTACCCAAGAGTTTAGACTCGTTTCTATTTTGAGAGAATTCTAAAATGAATGTGTCAAAGCAAGAAATTGTTTGTTTTCACCATAGTACCTGTTGGTATTGTTTCAATGGATTGACAAATCACCCACCGGATATTATTGACTTCGTCCACCTTCCGTTTTCCATTCCGTAATCACAAGCAAGTTCATCAATACCAATATACTCGCTTCGCTGTACCTCATTCAAACATTCAAACTCGTGATAATGTATAATTTTCAGATTAAGATACCTATCTAATACCTATCTATTAGTCTTCTAAGACTCCCAATTCACATGTAATCAAAATTTGCTTCAATCTTTGAACTTTGACACTTATTCTTACGGTGACGGGTTTTTGAATATTTTTCCAATATCATTTAGTCCGTTTAGACATTAAAAAAGACTTTTTCAAGCTCATTCTTTGGCAAGGCTTTATAAATCATTTCTTAGTTTTAATGTTATTTATAAAGATATAGGATACCCTTTTTGAATTATCAAAAAACTTTGATTTCATTGGTTTGAAATCACCAAATAGAAATGACATAGCCAAAGATCATGATCAATTGATTTTACATAGCTTTCAAAAACTTACTTTCCATTCAAGAAAACTTTCTTTTTTCAAATAGCAGGTAGTTTTTGATAAATTTCCCTTCTTTGAGATTTTCAAAAAAAAATACCATGGATACGATCCAAAGTTATTTAATAATACATATATTTTAGGGGGGGAACATGATAAGTAGCTCTTGATGCCAATGGGAACTAGAAGGGGGGTTGAATAGTTACCGCTATTTTATTATTAATCTTTCTACAAATTACGGTTTTTAGATTAAAGATAAATTGTGGGGAAACGTTTTTGACCCTTATATATATATGAATGGAAAGTACTTTGAAGAACTCAAATGATAATAATAATCACAACACTTAAATATATGTAAAGCAATGTAAGTACAGAGAATAGAACGATCAAACCACAAACACGATTGTTTACGTGGTTCGGCTACAAGGACCTCACTTGTCCTTGCCCTACGCACGCCCGAGTGTCCAACTCGAGAGTTTCAAGCACTTCCAACAAACTCCTTCTCGGTGGAGAAACCTACACACGTCGATTACAATTTATCCAGCGTACTAAGTAAAATACCGAGTTCTTAGTTCAAAGTAGAAACCAACCTAACGTCGACCTATATCCTTTTTACCGACACCAAGGCTAGATGTCGAGTTCTGATTACCAGGGTACAACCAACTCCCGTAGTACTTTTACAAGAGACAACAACTCCCATTACATACGCTATTTTTGAGCCTAAATACTAACCGATCAACATTGACACAAATAATATGAATGTATAAACAACCAAAGCTATTACTAGAACGTAAGTTAACAAGTCTTGCCAACTTCTTGTTTGAAACTTGTAACTTCTTTCATTCGTCTTGTGGACTTACTTGTACATAAGATATATCACACAAGTCAAAATGTTTCTGGGTTAGTGAGAGGAATATGTGTATTAATTTTGGCTCAAAGTGATGAGGATATTTCTGCAAGTGGCTTCATATTTATACTGCCAAATGAAAATGTCACATCTGGCGGACCCGCGGGAAACCTTCACAAGGGTTACCGCCCGGTATTATACCCCAGCTACGCCAGGTCTAGATGAAGATCCAACCTTGCACACAAAGTAAAATCCCTACCAAAACTATGTCCAAGTCACATCACAATAGGTATGCCATTGACTCCAGAAGACTTATTCCATGCAATTCAACAATGCCAAAGTAAGGTCAACATCACAATGCATCGTTTTAAAACCATGTGTATGGATATTGATTGTGACATAAAATGATGACATACACATATACAATGATGGCAAAGACTTATTACACACAATGTACTTTGAGATGTATGAAACTCATATAACATATGATGTGACAACATACACAATTCATTCATGCAAGGACTCAAATTCATACAATGTCACATTACACCTACATGCTACTCAACTTACCTTAAAGCTCAATGGCAAGTCAAACACTACAATCTTCACTTAAATATCATAAAGCAACAAAGTAAGTTATGAGCATGTTTGTGACAATGCAAGCTAGAAACATGTTAAGGATGACATAGCAAGTAAATGCTAACAATACTAATACCAAGTGTGCAAGCTAAGATGAACAATTTATGTGCAACTCTACCAAAGAGGTGACTAAACAAGACTACCATAGCACAATGCATACTTGAATGCATCTGAATGTGACACTCTTATTAAAAGACCTTAAGTCACATCATTACAAAAGCTAGACATACATGTTAACACATAAGCAAAAAAAAAACATGCAAGAACTCAAATACTTGATGTTGAAAATACATAATCACATATAAACTATAGCTAGACTTCAATGCTTGATTCATGTCAAGTAAACCAAAACAATATTATATGAATTGCATATATTAAAGTTCCATTTAAAGAATAACCAAGTTTATGTTAAATAGAAATGCAAACTATAAGTTATATAAGACTTAGAAACTAAAGTGATGTTTATTAATCACAAACTAAAGTGTATCTTGTCATTACCAAAACTTAGCAAAGATCGTTAAAAATATAAATAACGTTTTTAGGCGATATTTGTATTAACATATATATATATAATTATTATAATATATATATATTATATATTATATATATAATATATATATAATATATATATATAATATATATATTATATATATAAATATATATATTATTTATATATAATATACTATATTATATATATAATGTATGATATATATATATATATATTATATATGTATGTATGTATTATATATACTATAATGTATGTAATATATAATACATTATATGTATGATATATATATTCATAATTATATGTATATATATGATACATATATATATATACAATATATATACCATATTATATTATATATATATATTATATATATAATAATAATAATATAATATAAGGCTTTTTCAAACCAAAAAGAATTGCGAGAACTGCGAGAAGAACCACATTTTTACTCTTAATAATGCATAATGTACAACATATTGATGCAAAATGGCATTTTTGAAAATAACTATAACTATATTGAAAGAAAATATTAAATTGAGGGCAAAGTCGGTATTTTAATTCTTCCACAATAATAGCATCTCATACACCAACCGTTTCCTGTAATTCAATTTTTTTATCTTTGCCTTTCAAACCCTAGCCACCATCCTTTCATCTCCTTCCCAAAACACCACACTATCGTCTTCCTTCATTCGCATCTATGGTACCGGTAAATGATTTTTTTCATAGTATGTTCGAGTCTCCTCGATCTATCGATCGGTTGTACAGATCCGCTCACAAAGAGAGGTGCACATGTATATATAGATAAACTAGTTCACGACTGTCTTGTTTAATCTTTTGCACATAATATTATAGTTTTTGTAAACTAATAACCCAAAAAAAGTTAAACCCACTTGATACAATCAAATGACGAGGGCCGTTATTTTTTTTTTGTATAGAAAGTTAAACCAACTTTAGGATTCTTCTTCCTTATTCTTGTTACAGGGTGTGTGATTTTTTGTATGGTTAAAGTGTAATAAATTTTAAAATGATTATTGGTGTAGGACATTGATCAGATTCATTATACATAGCGTTTTTTTTTATTATTATTTTTTTTTCTATTGGCTGCTAATCTTTGTGGGTTAGATGGTTATAGTTAGTCCATGCTTGCGTAAAGATTATTTTTGGTCAAGGTGTAGATAGTTATTGTTAGTCCATGCTTGCGTAAAGTTTATTTTGGTCGAGGTGTGCACACGTGTTATTGCGAGTATTAAGAGCGCATGTGTTTTTACAGGTTTTTGTGAATATGATGTCTTACGTGCATATGTATTTTTACAAGTTTTTGTGAATATGATGTCTTATGTGCATATGTGTTTTTGCAGTTTCAGAATTTAAATTTATTGAAAGTGCATATGTGTTTTTAGTCAGATATAAAGATATTTTGTGTTTAGTTCTGATTTAAGAGTACACTTGTAAAAACACATATGCACTCTCAAAATAGTTTCTTGTGAACAAGTCAGAAATACATTGTGCATATGTATTTTGTTAGATGTTATGATTAAATAATTCATTTATTAATTGATTGTGGTTACAGGTGCGAGTATGATGAGTGATATCAAGGGTGCACATGTGTTTTGTACATACTATCTAGCGAGAAAATAGTTATGATAAAGATGTAAAGAGTAAAGACGCGCATGAAGTTGCGAGAAGATTAGTAGACAAGGCTATACATCAACGAAACATTAATTTATTCTTTACTTTTAGAATTTTGTATTTGAATTGTATATGACATGATTTTTAATTTCGTGTATAATGTTTTTGTTTTGAAATGTATACGATACATGTGTAATGTTTATGTTTGTCATTCAATGCACTTGTGTAAATATTTTTGACCAAATCACATTAGAGGTTTAAGCAATTGAACCATAAAATTATTAATTTATGCTTTACTATAAAAAAGAACACATGTTCACATTACCTTAATTTATTCTTTACTATAAGAAAAAACACATGTGCACCTTACCTTTTGAAATCATCCTGGAAAAATAATTATTTAAAAAAAAAAAAAAATCCTAAAATTTAGGACCTAAAAAAACGCGTTTTTATTAAAAAAATAAAAAATGTAATTTTACTCTTATACCCTTTTAAAATAATTAATAAAAATAAATATTTAAAAAAATCTGATTGGTTGATGTTGGTTCTCGCAGTTCTCGCAATTTATTTGGTTCTGAAAAGAACCGTCACGTGCCGCACTTAGGTATTTGAGTAGTATTGGGTAGGTGCCTTAGTATAGATTATATAGTGGGGTACAGTCTAGTAATATAGTGAGTAGTAGTAATAGTATATATACTATATAGCGTATATAGGTCATAGTAGGAGTGATAGTGATAGTAGGTATATATTATATAGGTTATATATATCTTTCAGTAGACGGACACTTAAATATATTTTCGACGATTTCTTTTTTTGATTTTTTTCCAGTCACGTCTGGAAAAATCACATGTGATTTGTATCACAAATAACATGATTTGTGATACAAATCACATGTAATATTTCCAGACGTAATTGAAAAAAAAATCGGAAAAAAAGTTCTTTAAAAGTATATAGAAGTATCTCTATAGAAAGATGATTTTTAATTCTCGTTGTGATGGTATGATTCGTTTTGCGTAACAATTAACGGTTTGCAAGATATTGCAGTTTAAAGAAAATAATGGGAAGTTTATTCTTTTGTTTTGATCAAAAAATGATAACAAAAATTGGTTCATTGGATATTTAAAAAATATTGGATTTACATTAAACTTTTCTCTTGCTTGGTTATCCTAACAAGAATAAGTATAACCAAGGTTGACAGTATTTGCTTAAGCTGAAAATATTGATGAGTTGAAATTAGGGAAATTGTCTAAAAATACATCAAATTTGCCACTTTTTACTATTGTATGCTATGAACTTTTTTTTTCTATTGTACGCATAAACTTTGTTAATCATCCTATTGTATGCATAAACTTTCTTAATCACCTTATTGTATGCATCGTTAGTCCAAACTGAGTTAAAATATTTGCATCGTTAGTCCTCATTGACTATAGAGTTAAAATATTTGCATCGTTAATCCTAATTAAGTTAAAATATTTGCATCGTTAGTCTTCATTGACATAGAGTTAAAATACTTGCATCTAGGGGTAGAAACGAGCCGAGCCGCTCGTGAAAAGCTCGAGATCGGATCTGTAAAAAGCTCGAACGAGCCGAGCCTAAACGAGCCCGAGCCCGAGCTCGAGCCTAAATTAGAGCTCGTTTAATAAACGAGCCCGAGCCCGAGCTTTATATATAAAGCTCGAATAGGCTCGCGAGCCTAAACGAGCCTTAGTACATATAATAATGCTTGCTATATAAATGACTCCCTAAATAGTCTCTACCCTAAATTTTCTAAACCCACCACGCAGCCTCTCAAACTTTTTTATTTTTTCATTTCAATCTTAGCCACCACTTAAAGTATTTCATCCTCTGAAGACTTATTTCATTAAACCAAATCTCGAATAAAATATAATCAGTGTTTCATCTTCTTTTGTTAGCACTTTTATTCTACCAATCATAAGCTGAATGAAACACACTTCAATATTTCTACTCGAATCCACCCGAAACTCACGAACTCAAAAGTCAAAACCCATAAACGAAGTTCAAAGAGATACTCTTGTACATTTCAGTTCGGCTTCAAGATCTTGTTTTTAAGATCTCGGGTAAGGTTGTTCTCGGTTTCCATGTCTTATTGAACGAAACAAAGATTGAATATAACAGCTTCTCATAGATCGATGATGATTGAGTTTCAAACTTAAAAAATCTTTAACGATTTTAAATAAGTTGAAAACAGATCTGAGATTTTGTCTTGGTCGTGTTTGTTTTGTGAGATAGAGATGGAGTTGATTTTTTATTATCTAAACAAACAAGTTCATTTATCAAGATCGGTCAGTATTTAATTTGAAGGATTTTTCAGTCGGTGTTGATTTCTACCATAGAAATGGGCAACTGTTTTGGATAAAGACTCCAGAAAATATAATGTAAATACAAAACTGAAAAAGAAGCCACAAACGAGTCGAGCTCAAAACAAAAACGAGCTCTATATAAACGAGCTCGAACACATAAGCTCAAGAAGCCACAAGCGAGCCGAGCTCGAGCTCGAGCATTATATGTTATACCACGAGCCGAGCTCGAGCTCAAATCTTAAGGCTCGAACCGAGCCAAGGAGCTCGAGCTCGAGCTTTCTAAAATATAAACGAGCCGAGCTCGAGCTCTGGCGGGCTCGGGCTCGGCTCGGCTCGTTTCCACCCCTACTTGCATCGTTAGTCCTCATTGAGTTAAAATATTTGTATCGTTAGTCCTTATTGACTATAGAGTTAAAATATTTGCATCGTTAGTTCTCATTTAGTTAAAATATTTGGATCGTTAGTCCTCATTGACCATTCTTACGTTTTTTTCAGTTTCATCCGTTTTTATACTTTTTCATCTCTCATGTTTTTATCAAATCTTTTGCCTCACTTTTTTTTATCAAATATTTTACCATATTTTTTATTCATTTTCGTTTAGGGTTTAGAGTTTAGGTTATATGGTTTAAGGTTTGGTGTTTAGGTTTAAACTCTAAACCCTAAAATTCGGATCAGAAGGGTTTAGGGTTTAGGTTAAAGTCTTACGAGTTTTGATGTAAAACATCATTTCGGATAACTTTCGTTTTTTACACTTCTAATAATTTGGATCAGAAGGGTTTAGGGATAAAAACGGACGAAAACTGATAAAAACCTATGAAAACATTAGAAAAACAGACGAAAACGTAAGAAAAATGGACGAAAAATGATAAAAACGTAAGAATGGTCAATGAGGACTAACAATGCAAATATTTTAACTCAATGAGGACTAAAGATGCAAATATTTTTACTCTATAGGGTTTAGGGTTTAGGGTTTAAGGTTTAGGCCCTAAACCTTAAACAATAAACCCTAAACCCTAAACGAAAATGAATAAAAAATGTGGCAAAATATTTGATAAAAAAAAATGTGGCAAAAGATTTGATAAAAACATGAGAGATGAAAACATATAAAAACGGACGAAACTGATAAAAACGTAAAAATGGTCAATGAGGACTAACGATGCAAATATTTTAACTCAATGAGGACTAACGATGCAAATATTTTAACTCTATAGTCAATGAGGACTAATGATGCAAATATTTTAACTCAATGAGGACTAACGATGCAAATATTTTAACTCTATAGTCAATGAGGACTAACGATGCAAATATTTTAACTCAATTAGGACTAACGATGCATACAATAGGGTGATTAAGAAAGATTATGCATATAATAGGATGATTAAGAAAGTTTATGCATACAATAGGGAAAAAAAATAAAAAAAATAAAAATAAAAATAAAAATTATAGCATACAATAGTAAAAAATGACAAGTTCGATGTATTTTTAGACAATTTTCCCTTAAAATTATTAATCAGTGTTTTGAAAACCGGCTGGTTCATCCGGTTAAGCCAGGAACCGTAAAAAAACGGTTTGATGTTCAGTTTGATTTTAAAAACCATGATATTGATAAGTTTTTTCTATCACTTAGTCTTTTTTTTCTTTTTTGAAAGCTAATATGTATCATTTATATGATGTATATACATAGTTTTCACTCAACTGTTTGCTTCAACTCACTTTGCACCTCTTTTAACACTGATGTTTTCGAAAAAGTTTCTATTTATTACAGAAAAATAAGAAAGAAAAAACACACACTGAAGTAACAGTTTAATATCTTGAAACGTATATTTTTTCAACATAATTGAAGATTTATGCTTATTTCATGTTTTGTTTGTTAAAACCTTTCACATTAATGATACCTTTTAGATTTAGTTTATCTAGCACTTGGTCAGGGCCGTCCCATTGATCTAGGGGGCCCGGTGCGAAATCACAAATGAGGCCCCTATAATAAGTCTTTCACTCTTTTTGTATGTGGCCCAAAGTTTGTCTTCTACTTTTTGTATGTGACCCGGTTCAACTTTGATAATATTTAACAAGACACTAAAAATTCAAAACGTTTATGTATAAAACAATAAATATTAATTGATGTATACTAAATTTGGGGCCCCTTGTAAAGGGGGGCCCGGTGCGGTTGCACCACTTACACATGCTAATCGCCGCCACTGCAATGGTTGGCCTTTTATAGCATCCATGTGTGTTAAATGTACGTCAGATGTATTCTTGATGTTCGACTGGACAAATACCTCAAATACTTTTGAAGGTAGGTACTTGTAGATGTTTCAGGTACAAATAAATAAAATTTTAAATCGGGTTTTGATTGTGACTAGAATACTTGCCGTACTAAAATTCATATATAAAACAACTTTCGACTCATCTTCGACAATTGGTTGGATATCTAATGTCATCTAGTCATCTAGAACACATTTTAGACTAACAAATCACGAGCATGCGCGATAATATAAACAAGTGTCTAATGCAAACATGTCGATTAAGATTGATTCCGACACATGAGATATTTAAGACCATCCAATAACATATAGACATGAGAATTTGACCTTTATTAAGAAATATCTAGAAAACTAAAATAATATTCACTCCACCGTCATGGTTACTTAGTTCAAATAGAATACAATCACAACTCTCCAATCAACCACCACCTGAACCACCCACCGTTGGCAAATAGGTTTTTTAGTAGTAAAAAAAACTCGAACATGTTGTCATGTTGAATAAGACTTGTATCGTATCGAAACCAAAAACACAATAGGATCCGAGGACCGTGAAACAGGCTATATAGGTTTAGTATCATAGATGACATTGTTTGATTGTATTAGCTAGAAGAAAAAAATATATAGTTAGCACAAGGCCGTTTTAACCATAAAGTCAGAAGGCAATGTCTTTCGAAAAACATATAACGCTTCAAAATTGTATGTAAGCTTAGATAGTTTCTAAAAAGAAACGGTTTTAGTTACGGAAAATGACTACAAAAGCTAAGGAACTTATACATAGAAAATGTCTTAAACTGAGTTTCATGAACAAAACAAAGGTGTATCACAGTGTCATTATATCCAGGCACTAATTAGAATTTTATTTTTTAGGCCCTTAAACATCTTGAGATGGCCCTGGTTTGGACTCGACAAGATTACACGGTTTGAATACGGCACCGACACTAATTCATATCCCGGTCCATTTTGTTTCGGTCTTTGCATACTCCAAAAGGTGAACGTTGTTATAAGAGGAAATCTAGTTGTGATAGGACAAAAAGGGTGATGTGGGTACTAACTGTTTCTCAATTAAGACTTTCATAAAAAGAGAGGTCATTTTGGAGGGTCTAATGGACCACCAAAATATGTTACATCTATCACATAAGGGACACATTGGCATATTGATTATGGCCACATTCATCCTATTTCGGCTTTCTACATTTCAACCCCACCTCAATAATTCAACATATTCATATATCTACCTTTCAAAAGAGATTGAAATATTTCATGATGCAAGTTCAAAGTTCAAATCCAGCACATGGCATTGTCCAAAAAATTATTAGAATTTACAAATTTTTCATGATAATCTTCTAGTCCTAAGTTATCAATTTCAATAGATGGATACTAACCATTGTATTCTTTTTAACAAAAACATCAAAAAAATGTTAGGAAAAATAAATAAATAAAAAAATAATGAATGATAATATACAAGTGGTAGCTCAATTCAAACACATGGTTAACTTAGAATGCGATAGATGAACACCCAAAACTTGGGAAAAAGTTTAAACAGTCAATTCATGTTTTGTCTTCTATATTTTATGGCCCATATGGAATCCATACCATTTTAACTCAAGGATAAGATCGCACATCTATCTACACCAATCAAGACGGATGATGCATAACACATTGTGATATTGCATGAATCTTTAACAGAATATGCAACTTAAGTGTGCAAAACTATGCCTCAACTTCTATAGGCTGTTACATTAAAAGCAGGCGGTATCTAGAAGTCTAACGATAAGGTAACGATGAGAATGGTGTTACGCTAACTGAAAAGTCCAAAAATGACTCACAAGTAAGGTATCGTTGAGGATGGTTACGGCAAATACTTGTATACATGTCCTGGACACGAATTAACTATAAAAGTATGTGTTTATGTCTTTCATTAAAACATAACTAGAGTATGATTCCAAGAAAGATATCATATGCTTGCATTTGCAGATAAGTAAAACAAAACATGTGATTATAGAGTGGAATTCAAGTTATTTGCTATAAAAGCCATGTGCAAGATCAATAGACAGCAAATATGCATATAATTAAAATGCATCAACTCCACATTATCTCATCAACGAAACTTCAACTTACCTTATATCCATAGCAAACAGTTATTCACAGCAACTATGAAACAAGAACAAGAAACTTTACAAAAGCTGAGGTCAAACTTACCAACAAAATTGACTAAAAAGTCAAACCTCATGTGTAGCAGAGAGATTGAACTTATGAACCCTAATTTTTTATGCTTTTGATGTAAAAGATGACGAATTTACATGTTTCCTTGAAAACTCATAAACCTCAAGCAGTATGGGTGCGACTCATCGGTCTGTTAATACGATCAAGAACGCCTTCGGCTTTCCTTTTCGCTCTTAAAGTCCCGTTTTGTGCCACTTGAGATAAAGTCCCGTAATTACTTTCTTCTTCTCTCATCTCCTTCCATTTTGTTCGGTCATTAAAACATATGGTGTAAAGTATAGCGACACAATTCTCCTTGTTTCTTGCACAAGTTGTCTCCCTCATCAAAGAAAATAAACAAGAGACAGCCCCAAGATCACACAAGTCCTCAATCGCCTTTTGGTTACTAGAAAGCATAGCAAGAATTGATAATAACTCGTCCACTTGAACCCTATCTTCAATTTTGTTTAGAAGCACGTTTATTGCACCATCTCGCACTGCTCTACCTTTATTTTCATGGATGATACACAAGTTGAAGATTGCAGAAGCAGCATCCTTCATAGCCAATGCGTGCCCTTCGTCTAACAGATCAATGAGTGGCTTTAAAGCTCCCGCTTTACCAATTACTGATTTATTGGAATCCAGTGCTGATAATGTGAAAAGGGTTGCAGCCGCATTGCTTCTTGTTTCAATTGTTCCTGATCTTAACGCATCTAACAAGATAGTGATAACCATAGGTGTCTCCGCAACCATTTTCTTGTTATTGTCGAGAATTGATAGATTCAAAAGGGTTGTGATCAAATCTTCTTGAAGATCAAGGTGGGTTTCTTTCTTATTTTGGGACAACGGGGCTAAAAGCTGAGTTATTGCGTCACTACATTCACTGAAAAATGCACGAAAAGATGGGATTCTTTTAGTCAATGAGCGTAACGTCTTAGCAGCCTCCTTTTGTTCCGATAGAACTGACGATGACAACTTCTTGAGAAGAGATAGGAAATGGTCTTGATCGGCTTCTGTTAACCCGTCTTCATTTGCATATTGGAGAGGGCTAGGTAACCGAACCCCATGATTCTTGCACCATTGTGTGATCATATCTCGAACCAAGTGGTTTGGGGTTAGAATTGTGTGGGAAAGAACTTGTTGTGTTGTTGGACATGTTCTATTCCCTGCTTTTAACCATTTTTGGATAGAAGATCTATCATATGTCTGCAAAACACACACAAAAGGAAAACCATTAATAAAAAGATACCAAATTAACAAACCTAAAATCCCTAATCTAATCATCAAACCAAATGACTAAAATTCAAAATCCAATTAACAATTTCTTGATATTGAACAATAAGTAAAGTACGTATTCAACAACAAACCTAACTACCAAAATGCTAACTCCAAGCAATTCATCTAAAACTATCACTTACAACTAATCAAATAAGCAATCAACACATTTTCAACATTGTTTATAAATTGTACTAAAACATACTCGTTAGTCCGCAATAAACATCTATAGACACATTCTATAACCATTCCAAAAAATGTCATTTATAAAAACATTCAAAAACACTCTCAAAATCATTTTTCTACTATTCGCATAAAAACATCGATGAAAAAACAAATTTAAGTAAACACCCCAAGTCCCCAACCCCAACCAGGGATGTGGAACTAGGGTGAGACCCGGGACACCCATTGAATTTTGCAGCGTAGTGTTAATTTTTGTAAAAAAACCCGATATTTCATAAATGCACCTTGTCCAAAAAAATTCCTCGTTTTATATAATTTTTCGTAAATGCACCCGGTCAAATTGTGTCCTCGTTCCGTCCAGGACCCAAACCACCCACCACCCCATATTATAAACGGTGGTCCGGTGACGGTGTTTTCCACACCGCCACCGTAACCGCCGTAGTAACCACCTTATTCAAACCCCCCCCCTTCTAGTTTTCCACA
>LBNU01021736.1:31358-72139 GCA_014162995.1 Artemisia annua
CAGCCACCACCACCACCAACACCACCACCACCACCATCACCACCACCACCACCACCACCACCACCATCACCAACACAAAAAAACCATCACATATATCAAATATTTAACCATGCAACCACTCAAAACCAATAAATCAATCAAACCCATCAAACAATTCCCATAACAACATAAAAAACACAATAAAAAAACAAGATCAAGAACCAAAAAACTCACTTTTCCAGTAGAGATGATAACAGGGTCTCTCATAACTTCATTAGAAACAGGACACTTAAATTCTTGAGGACACGTGTCAACTCCAACATGAACCAAAGAAGATGATTTCAATTTCTTTAAATTCATCAAAGTTTGTGTCGCTTGATCAATAACATCAAACCCATTATTGTGTTCATCATCAATGATTGATTTCACAAGCCTTTGTAACTCCTTTTTTAAGGTAGTTATGTTGGCAGTTGGATCACCTTCGTATACTCCACTTTTTGCCATTATTTATTACTATTACTACTCTGTTTTTTTATATGATGCTCTGTTTTTTTTATATATATAAAATTTGAGATAGTGAAGAAGCAAAGTGCGTTTTGGAGGTGAATGAGAAAGAATGATGGTGTTTGTGTGAGAGAGAAGGAAATAAAAAACAAGTTTATATTTATATGAGAAAATAAATATAGAGTGCGTTGATTCTACTTTCTTTTTGTATTTTGTGTCTGAACATGAATATTACATTCTCTTGTACTCTTTTTGTTTAAATTATGTAATATTATTTTTAAGCAAAGATAATACGATAACATCGATTAAAACTCTGTCTGTTTTTAGTAGTACACAATTAAATTGAGACTTTCAAAATATAAATGTGAACAATATATTGTTTGTTTGGTAGGAACAAATTAAATAATAATAGAATGGAATGGATAACGTAATGGAATAAATTATGTAATGGAATGACTCATTACCATTATTAAGCATGTTTGGTTGGTACAATAAAATGTAACGTAATCAATAGAAAAAGACTAAAGTACTCTATTTATTATAGAACTTTTTTTAATACAATGAGTATTAAAAAATAGGCTTTTATGTAATTTTGATTCCGTTACAAGATGGAACAAAAAAAAATGAAGGGGTCCCTAATGAATCAAAATGATGATTTTTGATGTAATTAGTCATTCTATGTAATCAGCCATTACATTTCATAATAGTATGCAAACATATTTTCTTCATTACACCGTAATGATATTTTTCATTCCATCTTTCATTACAACATAACAAATACTACGTAATACTTTTTAGTGATCAAGACATTACATTTCATAATAGTAAGCAAACATGTTTTCTTCATTACACCGATGTTTTCTTCATTACACCGTAAATGATATTTTTCATTCCATCTTTCATTACAACATACCAAACACTACATAATACTTTTTAGTGATCAAGATTCGGCTCACTTAACATGTCTTAGTTTTAATTTTTACAAGTAGAATATCTCATACTACACAATTACTCTTGTATTGCAACAACAACGTATAATAACGCCAATCTGGGTGAGCCGTTTTTTTTTTTTTTTTTTTTTTTTTGATCGAGCCTTGAACAGTAACAACATTTTAGGAAAACATTATACACATTAAGTGAATGTTCTTCTTTATGTGTAGTATATATACATTATTTTAGCAAGGTAAAAGCTACATATAGCCGAATTGGTTCAAATAAACTCAAAAATGAATAAACAAGTCTACAAAAAAATATTTGTTTTTAGGTTATCTGTAAATCGAGCCTTTTTTGCTTTGATGTAAATGACGATCATGTGGTTGTTCTCAGAATTCCCGCCTATCTCAAAATGTTCACTGACTGACGTTTGAGCCGTAGTCTATTTTAAAACTTTAGAGAAATTACCATTAGGGTACCTTATAATTTTATTAAATTTAGAATGATTTAACTTTTGCATGATGGATATGTGAGATCTTTTGATCAATTCAATAATGTTTCAATTTTTACAAAAGATCATGCCCATGTTTTGATTTTTAAAGATAAGTCGTGTGAGATTTAAGACGTGCTTAGTATTGATTATCATGATGATATAGAATCATAGCATTATTTTGCGTGTGAAAATGATATATTTACACATTATGGAAGTTATTCTCACATTAAATCTTTGACCTTTTGTCATGATACTTTGACCATGGCAAGTAGATCGTATAGAATCTGAACCGTATCATGCGCGTTTTTTTTTTTTTTTTCCTCACACTATCAAGCGTGATCAAACTGATCCTTAAAGATATGTAGCTTAATTTTTTGTGTGAAGTTTGTAAATACGTTTAATTATATCACAATATATACATTATAAACTTATAAATAATGTGATTAAACAATACTTGAATACATAACCGTTTGATATAAAGCATTCTCATATAACGTAGCCTATAGAGTACCATCGAACTCCCTTTTGATGTATTATTTTTGAAGTTGTAAACACATGTAAATGTAATTACATTCTCAAATTTGCCCCCATAAATTCACAATAAGTATTTAACCTAGATATTTTGACTTTTACATGTACTTTAGTTAAGTATTTTGACCTATATATTTTGACTTTTACGTCTATGTTACACTATTATGTAATAAATGAATCATGTTAAATGTTAACTAAATATAGCTTTCAAAGGGACTTTTAACATGTATTTTGTGTGTGAACATACATTATTACTACGTATTACATTCTTACATATTACTCTCATAATTACAGTAGTATTTAAACCATTACATTTATGTTTTGACTTTTGCATATAGACAAAGTATAGTAGTAGTAAATGATTCATGTCCCATAACTCATAAGTTGATCAAAAAGATTTTAGTGGTGCGAAATAAGTTTTCATGTCACTGTTGCAAACTTCACAATAAATAACAAACGTGTATACTTTTTCTTTTATTTGAAACTATAATAATACTACTCCGTATATAATGGTTTTTGGTGTTTAGTTGTATTGGTGGCGGTGGTGGGGTCAAAAGGGGGTGAAGGTGGGTGAAATCACGGAGTCAAAAACCGGACAGCTAGCCTGTGACTACGCGGACCGGACTCAAATTGACCACCGCAAAGTACCAACCAAATCTCATATTCTCATTTTTCTTTTTTGTTACATATTTCGGTGCCACTTTTTCTCAATAAAATAACTCATTTCTTTGTATGTTTTTCCTATACGGCAAAATATGAAGTTTCCTAGTACAACTTAGTACAATATATGTCTACGTTTTTATTTAGAAAGGCAACGTATATAAAAACCACACAAAGAACAAAAGTACAAAATAAGGCATCCCCTTAATTAATCAAGCCAATTAAAAAAAAGGATGAACCAAAAACAAAACAAACATAGCTAACATAAGTTACCCCACAAACTCCTAATACAACTATACTATACTGACACATAAAACTTGGTACAAAATCAAAGATCATGCATTTGGAACAAGGCCAACAGTGAGCATATGATATCCAACAGCAAAATGCATAAGGCACCATATTGTACTAAAGCATATCATGTCCCAAACAGCCAAAGTATAGTCCACTTCTCAGCAACTTGAAAACAACACTCTGCTGTCCCAAACATCCAAATTGCAGATGTATATGTTTACCAACATTGCGCATTTAAATAACGCAGAACTAGTTGTATCACGGGCGAAGTCAGACCTTAGTGTTAAGGGAAGCCGTACTTACTTATTGTATTTTAGTGATATAAAATTCATAATCCGTTAACCTATAGCTTCAATTGTTCAACCATCCTAACCGATCTTCAACACCTATAGATCATATTACACTTACGTCTATATTATATATGAACTTTAATAAATAAAATACTGACATGTTATAAAATTAGGAGATTTTAGATTATCAAATCGAAATTAACTAGGTGTTTACTTGGCTAGATTTTGATATACCATTTCAACATGAATAAAATTACTAAGAGCGAGGGGTATCGTGGTGCCGTCGGTGGCGCCATCACCACCAGCCGAAAAAACGCAACGGCGCACCGTACCGGAGGTGGCGCCGTCGTCCCTTGCGCCGTCCCATGGCTCAGCGCCATAGCCTTTTTTTTTTTCTTTTTCTTGGATATGACCGTTGCTTTCAAACTAAATAAGTTTTTTTTTTTGAATCTAACCGTTGCAACGGCTAGTATTTTTTTTAAGTTTTTTTTTTCCTTCTACTCTATAAATACCTATTTCAATCCTCATTTTTTTCATACAAATCTTTCAATCATGAATCCAAACAACCCTTTCGATGTTTATGATGTTACACAACATGATATTGGAAGACGAAGGATTCGAAGTGAGTTTAAGAGATACATTCGTCGATCCACGCCCGAACATGCCAGAAACTTGGATCGAAAGATGTGATTTACATATTAGAAAAAAGAAAGAACTTCGCGATTGAAAAGTTCACGACGAGCTTCGAAATGACCTTGTGGAGCATTTATGGAACTTGCATAATTAGTTTGTATTTTTTTTTAATGTGTTTTTTTTTTTTTTTTTTTTTAATGTAATGTGTGGTTTTTTAATTAATGAAATTTATTTTAGTTTATATTGTGTATGTTTTATTTCATGTAAAAAAATAAAAATAAAAAATAAAATAAAAATTGGCCGACGGAACTAGAATTTCTAGTGCCAACGGTTACGGGCAAAATATAGTGCCGTGGGATTTCTGGTGCCGTGAAGATTTTTGTTGACGTGGCAGCACTTTTTGTGTCACGGCTTGAAGCCATGACACGACGATACCCGATGCTCTAAAAACAATTCAAATTAATACTAGACAAATGAACAAATAAAAAAATGAAAATTGATTTTAATTTTTCCTAAGCAATCTGACAACACAGATGGTAAGAGGGGCGGACCTACATTGTAGGTTTGGGGTGGCGTGCTTCTCATGGCTAGCCGAAAAAGTTAAGATTTTAGTGTAATTTTTTTTTAATAATTTTGACCTTTTTTCGAAAGTGCCCCCAACAAAAATTCAAATTGTCCCCCACCTAAATATTAAAATCCATCATTCAACACTCTCAAACCTTATAAATCATTCATCTCCAAGTAATAATACTCGATTTATCATTTCGATCATACTTTTTTTCCACATTTTGTTGCTATTGTCGAAAAAAAATTTTGCCCCCCACATCTTATTTTTCTAGGTCCGCCACTGGATGTTAAAGTATTATTATACATACAAACCGACCTTTTGTATTGGTTTTTACCTATATTTCTTCATATCACTTCTGGGTTTGCAATTATCTTCTTACGTTTTCGTCTGTTTTTTATGCGCGGGATTGCGACCACGCACTAGGGTTTTACCTCTCAAGGGATCTTGAGAAGCTTGCAATCTCCACCAGACAGTGTACCTGACCGATGTAGTATAGTGTAGTGGCAAGTACCGGGGGATTGATCGTTCTCTCAGGGAATAGTGTCATTAGGATTGAAAAATTACTCTAATAGGTCTAGGGGTGAGGGAAGATTCTTTTTGTATTTTTATATTTTTAGGAAAGCAAGTAAAAATCTCGGGTTTTGGAAGAGTGGGCGGAATTAGTTGCTAGTCAACTAACCCAAATTACTAATAATGCAAATAAAATAAAATAACGAAAAAGTAAATGGTTGTGAAAACTAATATGGAGAGAAGTGTGTTTACTTAGATTTCCTTACTCCCTAACTATCTTTTACCGATTGATTAATGTGTATTAATTGCGTGGATGACGGATTGTATTCCTTAATACCATTCGTAGGGGTGTGTACGGACTTCCCCTAACTCTATGAGATCCTACTTCACTCCTATGTCGAGCCGGCTAAGAAGCTCCTAACATGGGATCACTAGAATTCACTCATGCATTAAATACAATCAAAATAACCTTAGTACACCTTGGTTCATGTTTCTTAAGACGTTCAAGCATGTTACCAACCGGAAGTCTGCCAGTTTTCTTAAGCCTAACATCGATAATCACCCATCCAATACAATTAATAACACACCATTCAATCAATAATTAATAGTTAGGTTTCATTAGATCTAAGCAAACACAAAGAAAATCTAGCCTAGCATGTTAAACAAAAGACAAGAACAAGATAGAATCAAACAACACGTAGATATATTGAATGATTAATTGATTACTTATCTTCAATGTAACATGAGAGATCCAAGGGTTTAAAACCCTTAAAAAAAGCTGCAAAAATCGTCTAGAGTTTCTCTCTAAAAAGTTCCACACAAGTTCCACACGAATGATTAAAAATTATGCGAATATATATAGAAAAACAGATCTGACGGCGTCACGTTATGGACTTGACGCCGTCACCTCACCGTAGTTAGGGTTTCTTGATAGCCTTCTTGACGTCGTCCCTCATTAATCTGTTCTGGCTTATCAAGGCTTGACGCCGTCAAGCATGGTCTTGACGCCGTCTGGAGTACTGTTCCAACAGATTTTGATACTTTGTCGAATTCTTCACTTTTATGCTCCGAAAACATCCAAAATGCTTCCTTTTCCAGAATTTCTCTCCAAAGTAACTAAAATGCCAAAAGGAACGATTTAGGGCGATATTTGATCAAATAAATACAATTTCGGGCTTAAATGACCCCCGAAAGCCGGTACACTTTTCGCCTCATCAGTTTTTTTACGTTTTCATTTTTTTTTATCATTTTTCTTCATCCGTTTTTTCATGTTTTCGTCCTTTTGTAACGTTTTCATCCGTTTTTATATGATTTTGTTAATTTTTTCTGTACCGCCCTTATCCTGCCCGGTACTGTTTCTCTTCTAGCGTATCATGCTCCACATACGAGACAACAGTACCAACCACACAAGAAACATTCACGAAAAGATAAGAACCTACGCCCCGACCAGGACTCGAAAACATTAAAAGAAAAAAAAAAAAAAAGACTTAAACGTAACAAAATGGGTGCCAAAACCGTAAAAAAAAAGGGCCGCCAGCAAAACAAACGTAACAAATGGACGAAATGTAAAAAAAACATGCTAAAACGTAAGAAACGCGGATGAGAAACGTAAAAAAAGGAGGCAACCGAACGTAAAAAAATGTACGAATAACCGTAAAAACGGATGAAAGTCGTAAAAAAAGGCAGACGAAAAACGTCGGCAAAAAGAGACGAAAGCATAAAACAATGGGGCGAAAACATAACAAAACGGACATAATAGTAAAAAATGGAAAAGGTAAAAAAAATGGAACTAAACGTAAGAAAAGGCGGACGAAAACGTAGAAAAACAGAGCAAAGTAACAAAGAATACGAAACGTAAAAACAATCAGGAGTAAACGGAGGCGAAAATGGTTGGGCCCGAGTTGGCAACAAAATGGCATATAATTTTATTTTTTTTCATATTTTTATAGCCATAGTAAATTTTTTATATCGATCACGTATAAACATGTGGCCTGAGTTGCAAAATTTTACCGATCACGTATAAAAGTGTGTTCCGAGTTGCAAATTTTTATCGATCACTTATAAAAATGTGCAACTCGATCACGTATAAAAAGGTTGGATAAATATGTGAAATAAAAAGTTTTGTGCAAAAAGATTGCATAAAAGGATAAAAGAAATAGTGTATAACACAACTGGATGCTTAGTCCAATGGTAAGTGGTTTGTTTGTAGAGCATCATACCCGAGTTCTAACCTCGCCTATGCGCAATTTTAATTATTTCTATCCATAAGGACGACATGTGTAATTTTTTAGAGCCACATGGATGATTTATGTAAATTTATGTAATTAAATCTTGAAAAGACGACATGTGTAAATTATTAGAGCCACATGAACCTTTTGTGTAATGAACTTAAGGACGAATGGTATAATTGTTTAGAGTCACAGGGATGATTTATATAAATATGTAATTAACTTTTGATTAAATTATGTCACATCGGATTTATGGCTACAATAGCAAAATTAAGAAAGTATTTGAATCTTTTACCAAAATAAAAAGTTGAATGGTTAGAAATAAAAAAAGTGGCAAGTTGGATGCCTTTTTAGACCAATTGCCCTATTCGAAACGACTGAAAGAATGACTTAAATCAACGACTTCAACAAACATTTTTTTCCCGATGGGCGTAATGACCCTGGCGATGCTTAGATATATGTAAATGGCATGGGCTAAATTGAAGACACTTTATAATGTTGGCCGAAAATCAAGCTAAAAGCTATACTAGTTAGGCCGATTGGGGGTGGCCGAGCACCCGCCAGCCCCTTTAGTATCTTAGCCTCTGAGCCGTATACTATTAGTACTCGGCCCATATTTAGTAAGGATACAATGTCAAAATAGGTCTTGAACTCGTAAAATAACATCTACGTGTTGGTTAACATAGAAGCTGTTTTTTCCTAAACAATGCAGGTTTATTACACGAAAATAATAGTCGAAAATTGAGTTTTTCTTTTATAGCAAGAACCGAGATTCAAATGCTGTATGTCGGACTAGGTTTCATGCTATGAATTTTAGTGATTTTTGTGCAATCCCTAACGATAAGGGGGTGCAAAGTGTGTAGTGTTTTAAAAGAAGGTGGTGAAAATGTAAATAGTCCAGGGATGGGATAGGATCAGATATAGTGGGTGGAAAAATTACACGCATGTAATTGGAACATGTGGCGTATTATAAAACATGTGTTGAAATCGAACGGTGGAGATGATTGCCATGTCACTAGAATAAATTGACAGGTGTTCATGCATGGTGTACCTCATAAAGTAGAATTTGTCTTCTTTGCCTACCGTCCCATTTTCTTTAAAATAACAATATAATTTACTCATAATAACACAGTAGCTTAATTTGATTTTTTCCCCTCTAACATGTTTTATAGTTTGTTATGTTGAATAATTTGGAACTTTTACGTTTGCATATATTTAAAGCAAAGTATTTAAGATACATATAAATAATTTCCATTTGAGAGATCGGGATCAACATACATAATATAAGGTTTGATAGGAATGTCTTAATTTTTAACCGAAAACCGCTTAAGTTACGAGATGCTAGCTATAAAAAGAAAACCATTTTGAAACTACAGTTAACCACAAATCGGAGACTCAACCGAATCAATTAAAAACCCAGTTTCTAAAACACTAGTTAATAGGTCTAGGTAAATTAGTATTTGGCCTCGTGAAAAATGTACAAGGCAAAGATTACAATGCGTTCATTGAGCAATCTAATACATCGGCAAATAGTGCTAGGTTAAGAACTCATCGATGCCTAGGTAAAATTAACAAAATAACAATTAATGGTTATTGCTCATTTGCTCCGTAATGTTTTAGCTACAACTTACAAGTAATAGTCCGAACTAACAATTGCTTAAAATAAAATACTCCGTATTTATTATTTTTAAACAACTAGCTAGTGAAAGCTTGTGGTTTAAGCTTGAGACAATTGCTTAAATCTCTTATGGTGCACGCAAGTGGTTTTGGAATATTATGTCAGTTTTTCAACCTTTTATATTTTAATTTAGTGCTCATAATACCTTTCTAAATTCTAATAAAGAGCATCCTAATTCAACGTTGGATCTAACATTTTAATATTATATACTCTTTATTTAATTGATGTAAAGGATCGGAACATTAATATGTGAATCAGAACATCCCCTTTGCGTGTCAAGTAATCATCATTAACCATTTGTTCGAATTTAAATTACTTGAACCCACGTTCAGTATAATTAAAGATTCAAATAAAAAAAATGTAATCTTAAATGTATCATGTTTTTATTGATTCTAGAGGGATTAGATAACACATTTGGAAGAAAATATAAATTACAAGTCTTATGTTAGTACTAGCAAAGCTAACACAAAATATGATAAAAGAAAAAAATAGTATGCGTTATTGCTAATTCGCAAAATGTTTGATAAGTGGCTAGTTGGCTACACACCCACGTTCATAATGAAAAAAATTGTTCATAATGACTCTGCGGCAATGCTTAAGAAATAAGAAAGTGTTAATCTTTAATGATAAACATAACGATTTATTTGCAAAACACTGTACTTTGAATTGATGTCAACTGACGCTTGAAAAATACCTCCAAACTCGACTACCATCTTGGAGTTATGTATTATAGCTAAGAATTCGAATGAGCTGCGTATAGTCATTTTGAAGTTTCAAGATGTATTTTTGGATAAAATTTTATAAGGAAAATCTTTATAAAAGCACAAACAAACACGAACACGTTATTTCCTAGTTTGTTATCATTGTAGTTTGACCTATAAGATTAACAAGCAAACACTTAAACAAAGAGAGCATCAAATGTCTATTCACTGAGNTAAATAAATAAAGAAGACAACAATAGTAAGGATCGCTCAAAAGGAAAAAAATTAAAAAAAAAAATCATTTTAAAGGTCAATTGGTACCGTGATAGTTGCGTTGGATCTTGACTTTTTTACAAAAAGTCAAGATCAGATCCGAAATGGGCGGTCCAGATCTGTCCATACATCCGCACGAAATAAAAAATCTGCACGTGATCTTCACTATATATATATATATATATATATATATATATATATATATATATATATATATATATATATATATATATATATATATATATATATATATATATATATATATATATATAAGAAGAAGAAGAAGAAGAGAGCATCAAATGTTGAAGAGAAAATATTAACGAATATGAATGCTATCATATTTGTGTTCATTTATATATTTTAGGGTTAAAAACTTATATTACTAACGTACTTTTTCAAAATATTCCAAATACGGGTAATGTACTTTTTAAAATATTATTAAATATTATTGTAATCAACCAAACTTGTTGGTACTGGTAAATATCAATAATATACCCATATTATTTTTCACGTCATTTTTTTCAGCCAACGTGGAATTTCCTATTTGCCACCTGGGTTATTTATAACTGGTTTAGACCCATTTGGTCAAGTTTTCCCATACTCTTAAACATGAATTAAACATGTAAACTATAACATGTAAATCAAAAACATGAATTAAACATGTAAATCAAAAACAGGAATTTGCAAAGATCATGAACATATGTAGAAATGATGAACATATGTAGAACTCATGACCATTTGCAGAACTCATGAACATATGCAGAACTCATTAGCATTTGCAGAACTCATGAGCATTTGCAGAACTCATTAACATATGCAAAACTCATTACCATATGCGAAACTCATGTAAATCAACCAAAACATAGACAGAAATCATGAACAATCCATAACAAAATCTAGGTTAAAAAATTATCAAAACCGACTTTATCAAAACCGACTTATCTGACACATGGGTAAAATCCTAACTGCCCTCAAATAAAATCTGCTACATGGATAAACTGATCTGAAACATGGTTAAACCAAAGAAACTAAAATATGGATAACTGATGCATTGCTAGAGACCAAAAGACATTTACTACCATCATACAGAGTTAACTACCCTCATAAACTACCATTATACACACTTAATTGTTATCCAAAAGAAGAATTGTTCAAAGTACCATCATACACAATCAACTACCATCATAACCTACAAAATACAACAAAAGCTTAAGTTTCAGCTCCTACACCATCTTCCTTTTTCTTGACTACCTGCAGTTGCTCCTAAAGCTTTAGGTTTTGTTATTCCAAAAGTCTTGTCAGTAATAGAATCCCAAGTTTTATTTGCAGTAAGGCCTGGTACTATATCCCTGTCAAATCTCTTGCAAGGACTAGCCTTCTAAGCAGGAATAGGAATTAAGCTAGAAGCTTTTTTAGCATGAATTGGATTAGAGCTGGAACCTTTTTTTAGCTTTACTGGCTTTGAAGCTTGAACCTTTTTTAGATTAGAAAAGGAGATGGTCATCATCAGAACTTGAATCAGCAATGACATACACAGAGCTTGTATAACCAGTTTGTGGCAAATACCAAGAAAGCATCTTGACTGGGTTGCTTGTAAACAAAAGTTTTATCATCAGAACTTGTATCATAAGTGATAGATCTTGTATCATCAGTGCTTGAATCGGAGCTAATGTTTATGATTTATGCAAATAAGAAATGCTTAGCAATACCATTGCTTGAATCAAACATAAATCTTTACAAGGTATACAAGGATCAATGTAATACCAGTGTAGACTGTGTGGCAAGCAATGTGAAACTGTTCCATACAAGTCTCTTATTTTATTTGGTCTTCACTCCTCAGTGTAATCCAATAATAGATTGTGTGGCAAGTAATGTGAAACTGTTCTATATAAGTCTCTTATTTGGTCCTCACTCCTCAGTGTAATTCAATAATAGACTATATGGCAAGGAATGTGATACTGTTCCATACAAGTCTATTATTTGATCCTCACTCCTCAGTGTAATCCATTAATAACAAACTTTACTGGTTAGTAATTCAACTAGATAGATAGTTATAGTAACTACTTCCCCTATATCTAAATAAGGTGCATATTCATTTGCAAGACAGTTCAAAACTAGTCTAGTCCAAAGATATCATTATTGTTATTTCATTTAGGTGGATTGTAGTATAAAACTAGTCAGAACATTCCTAAGTGTAGTGGAAGTTGACACTTGAATTAACTTATTGTTGAACAACAAGGGTTTGTCTAGATGAAAACATATGTTCTCAACACTCAACAAATTTTCCTTTCTAACTACATTCTAACAGTCAAATACTATGGTTTTTATAATAGTCAAATGGTGTTTGTAAAAGTAAAATACTATGGTCTTTCATGGTTCTGAATAAGATTCTAATAGTCAAATACTTTGTATATATTTCATCAAACACATAATAAGCATCATAAATGTTGAGAAGGAACAAATGACAAGCAACAAATACTATGAGTCAAACATACAATCAAACACATTACAGGAAACATCGCAACACAAATACAAAAAGCAGAGCATCAGATAGAACACACATTTTGACCCAAATGACCATGTGGAGAATCATTAACATCAAGACCAAAGGAATACCATTTTAACCCCAAAAAAATGTGAAGAAGCAGTAACAACAATACCAAACGGACACCCACTAAACACTAAGCATCAACACCAAACGTACATACACTAAACTGACTTTTAATGCAAACTTAAATAGACTGAACGATAGATCAATACATAAATAACATTAGCCCTATGAATAAATGGAGGATTATTGGACTTCATTGTTCTGAATTAGGTAAATGGGTAATTTGGGTTTGATGGATCAAAAGTGTGTGTGTGTGTGTGTTATATCAGGTTAAAGTGTGTGTGTGTGTGTGTGTTATTCTGGCGATTCAACAGCGGCGGCGACGCGTCTTGTGGCGGCATGTAACTGTTACAACAAAAAAACGCAAAAATTCTATGATATTTAAATAAATGCGCAATATTACCAATATATATTAAAACCCAAGGGCTGCGACGTCGTTTTGCCCGCCTGATTTCCCGCCAAAAACATGCGGGCTGCTGCAGCCTAAGGCCCGCTTCATTAGCCCTTATATCGGCCTAGAATGACCCGGTTATCATATCCCTCTTCCAGAGTTTTCCACACATACCTACACACACATACCTAAACACCGCTACTCAGGTACTGTAACTGAAGTATTTTCTGGGTAATCTTTGATATTGATTATTCATATTCTCCAAAAAATGATTCTATATTCTAATGTGTAATCTATCTATGTATTCAATCTTTTTTTCAGGTTACTATTTCGGTATTTGTAAGTGGATTGGTTGAATTACTATAAGAGTTCCAAGGGAGTAAGTTTTTAAAAGTAGATGATTGAAGTTTTCAAGACCTACATCTCCCAAGTAAGTTTTTAGGTTTTTCTGAGTTGGAGAGACGAATAACTATTCGGCAAAAATTCTAAATACGAATTGGTTGTTTTGAGTTTAATTGAGTTTAATTTTCCGGGTTTTGAGGTTTAGGATACTAGGTATTGAGGAAGAACAGTGGGAAAAGGATGGTGAAAAACAAGGTCAAAGTAAAGGGAAATCTTCGACCACATGTAAGTGATTCTGCTTAAATTGCCTTTGTTTGTGAATCTGAAAAATTACTTGCAATCAATAAGTTTTGGATGGTGTGGTTGCAACAGGTTTAGTTAATTTTGGACTATGATATGTTAATTTTTTTTATGATATGCAGCTATGAATTTCTTGAGGTAATTTTTGCGGTTGGTTAGCCCGTTTGATGAATTACTTTGGTGAAAAATTGTTATCGACTCTTTTTGAGTCCAGCTGGTTAGACCGTTTCGTTTTTTAGTCGTAGATACATGTCGGTTTGTTGTTGTTAGTACACATAGATGATAGTTGCGTTTGTATCTTGGCTGGGTATTTTTTGTTCGTACCCTTTATTTACTGGTAGAAATAACGGAGGTCAAATGTGCTGCCCATTAGTAGTATAACCAATGTATTGGATTGATGTGATTGTTGCTTTTTTGGATTCACGTGATTGTTGCGTTTTATTGTTTCAGATCGTTGGCGGATCAGTAGGATGCTGATGAGGAAGAGTGTAAGATGATGCAGGTGCTATCAAAAGTTACAATGTGGAAAAGGTTAATATAATTTAAACAAATATCTTCACTAATATAAGATATATAAGATTGTTAGGGTTATATTAATTCTTCTCAATTTGTTGTTACAGGTACTAATGTAATATCAAAACATATTCCACTTCCCCAGTGTATTTGTAATAGCCGTGGTCATTGCTTGAGGTAAATGGACTTACACCTTTTATGTTACTAAGTCAGTGGTCATTGCTTAAGGTATCGACTATAAGCGAAACAAACAATATAGTGTTTCTGGGCTAGAAGCATGTAAATTGTAAAAAAAAGAATCAAAATAGGTCTACATAATTATCCAATTGTTATAGAGGGACGCCGAGTACCCAGGGATGACTTAACTTTCAAGTTTAAACCCTTTTGCCCATTATCATTTTCGCTAATATTACCCATTAAAAGTTATGAAACCCAACTTGACCCGTTTTAACATAATTGTTTGAAACCAGCCTATTAGTATAAACATACCGGATTGTCCCATTTGACTTATGCATTGGTATAAACCTACCAGCGTTGTATAAGTATGGCAGCTCTTGATTTGTCTCTTTAGAGAGTCGTAAGAGGGTAGTTGGGATTGGATTACCTATTTCTGTGTCAGTTATTGTAAGTGTGTCAATCAATGCTTACATGACCAGTGTTATGTTTTGCAGTGTATGCTTAGTACCTTATAAGCGACACGTGAACTTTGCCTTATGAAACTGTCACGTTACATGAAAGTAGTCCCAAGAAATCAGAAAATGTTGCGCCCCCGGTTCAACCACCATATCTGCCTCATAGACTCCAAAAGATTGTTAGGTCTCATTCCAATAAAACAATTTAAATATTTGAGGGCCTGACAGTTTCATAACTTACGAAGCGCTGTGGCCAATATGTAAGCACATTGCAGAATATTCTTCTGAACTTTGGTCAAAACGTTGGATCAGAATTCGGCCCTTTGGCCATTGATGTTGCAGCGCTAATTGCAATGGTATGAATTTTTTCTGTTTTCTGTCTTTTCTAAGTTATTATAATGTACCACTGATTTGTTCACGTATTTTGGATTTTATGCAGATTAAGAGAATAGATTGGAGGAAGAGGGGATATAACTATAAGATATGGAGATCGATACTGAACAACATGTCCAAGTGATTAGGTATAACACATATTCATATTGTTGCTTTTTTTATGTATTGAGAACAATGATGTGGAATTAAGAGAAGTAATCATGTGGAATTAAGAGAGGTAATTCGTAGTAATTTATATTATGATGTTTCGCTATTACAGCCGCAGGGAGAGTATATGAAGTATGTTGCGATTAGATTTACAGAAATTGCTAACAAGAGATGCAAACGAATTGTAGGTGAACCCATTATTTTGACATTACTAGAATTTCTATGTTTCAGGTTTTTGTTATTAGTTTTCATACTAATATTGACTTTTTTATGTACAAAAGCAGCGAACGTTTATTTGGATGGAAATATGAAGTAGGAAGAAGAGTATCGCTTTGAAAAACAATGAGGTGAGGCAAGGTAGGTCAGGTAACGGGTTAATATGAGAGAAAAAGACTGTAATAATATGTATATATCGTGATAGATGATGAACGGATACCTGCCTTCTATATATAGGAATAGGAGTATCACTAACGTGTAACAAACACCGAACATAATTTAACAGAACTAACTGATGTAACTAGGTGATGTATTCAGTTTAATAACTAGCTCACTGATGTACTCAAACATGACGTTCCTTCCTATGCTATTTAGGTCAAAATGATATCCTTTATCTTGATACTCATTATGTTCTACCGCTGTTAAAAGAAGCGCAGAGTGAGCCAGATATGTAATTCTGATGATTAGTTAGTCACAAATCACGTATCGATGCAGTCATGCCCCATTTTGGATTGCGATTAAATAGAGTTCCCATGATTTTGCAGGTACGGTTGCTAGGATACTGTGTTGAAGAGCCATTGTTTTGGGTCTATGAATTCAGTGAAAATGGAAATTTAAGTCAACATTTGCGTTCGGCAGGTAACGAGGCAAAGAAAAGCAAATATTCATTCACTTATTCTACTTTTAAGCGCCACCCTATAACGAACGAAGTGTTAAAATAGGTGATTACTTAGCATCTGACTTCATTAGAGTTACTGGTAAATTTGATTAATAGATAATGATCATATTTCTTACAGGTTGTTCTGGTCGACTATTCCACCGATTCTTCAGAAAAATGTCAAAGTGGATCTACTGAAAGTACTGCATCGTAGGCCTGTTGCGTCCGCATTAACTTCTTCTGATTCATTTTGTTTCTAGTGCATCGCGATTAGTTTGTGGTCGTTAAAGGTTTGCCTTTTTCTTACATCCTAAATCATATTGCTGTTATAGGTGTTTTTGTATGTTTCTTTAAGCAGATTAGTACTTTTGCAGAATCTTAAGCAATTTTGTACAAACTTTAGGGACTGTTTGTTTGGTTAAAAGGAGAGGGGAAAAAGAACAATTTTAAAACGGTGTTTGGCTGCTAAATTTTTGTGTAGCAAAGCAACCTGAAATTGTTGTTTGGGTACTGAATTATTTATGCAGAATCAAAAAACTTTAAATGGTTGTTTCGTGGCTAAAATTCGAGGCAAAAGAACTGGGATTTGAGAAGAATGATGAGGGTGATATTCATTTACGAGTACGGGACACGTTACACCCAAGTCGAACATTAGGAGTGAAAATGCTCTCATACTCATTAGTTATAATGGCCACACAACACTTGGTGTGAACGCCGTGGCACTACATTATTATTGCACATGATACATCATTTGGCAAATGTAGTTTCTGCAAGTTTTAAGGTGTGAAGAATGGGCGAATTTTTCTATGACATTCAGTTTTAATTTTCTGCAATAATCAGGTTTGTTCTAAATCCAATGTTGTTTTTTGGGTTATGTTTAGAAAAATAATCTGTTAAGGGTATTTGGGTAAGCTTATATGGAAATACATGTAAATGCAAAAGCATATTTAGTTGATTTTATCGGTTGCTCATTAAAATCGTTTATGTGCTAAAAAAGCGCACAAAAAAAAAAAATGATAGATAACCTCGCGAGGCCGCAACGCGACCGGCCGCCGCCTTACTTGTTTCCATCAAAATATGAAGTGTGTGATTATTGGAATATAATAAAAATTGATTTTCAAGTATACCCGTGAATTTCACGCGTAAATTAAAATATGTTTATAGATAGTATACGTCGCTAAACGGAGTAGACTTGAAAAAACATGAAGATTTAGTTAAAAGTTATACAAAGTTGTCTTTTCAAATCAGTTCAGTTTAACGTATATTTAAATTTATAAAGAGTAAACTGCAAAAATGGTCCTTATGGTTTTCTGAGATTGCAAAAATAGTCACTGTGTTTGGCTAATTGCAAAAATAGTCACTGTGGAGCAAAAGTTTTCATCATTTTGGTCCCTGGTTTTAACTGGCGTTAAATAATTCCGTTAGAAGTTACACATTTAGCCCCTGTGGCCCATGACCATTGCAGCGTGCATCCTTCTTTCGTCCCTTTTACGCTTTCATCCGTTTTTAACTGTTAGTATTACACAACGTGTATATAACCTTGGCGGAGTTCTCACGTGTTAATACGCAGTGACAAGTGAGTAGAATTTAGCGTCTAGATTAATATGTTGTATAGTTTTTATAAACGTGCTGGTGTGTTTTAATGCTTATTATCGTCTGATACTTTTAACTTGAACGTCTTGCGTTTTTTATCTTTAATGGACATAACAATTTTTAAGAGGGTTTTCTGTTCTCTTTCTTATATATATGGTTCGTGGTGGCGTAGCCCGACCAATATATACATTACTTTATATTGTCTCTTATTTTTATCTGTTTCGTTTTTTTTTTTTTAGTTTTTGTCCGTTTTTTTACAATTTCATCCGTTTTTTTTAAGTTTTCGTCGTTTCGTTCGTTTTGCTCCGTATTTTTACATTTTCGTTCTGTTTTTATCAGTTATCGATCGTATTTTATAGTTTCTGTTTTTATTTTAATATTGTATTAATCGAATTGAACTGTATTTTATATATTTGTATTATTTCGTCTTGGTGTTTTTAATTCTTAGTCTGTCTGGGTGTTAATGTATGAGCGAATTTGTGCGTCACCATTGTTTTTAACGATTATTCACTCACTTATGTTTTTTTACTAGTCCGTCTTATCTTTCGTATGATGTTTCTCTAATAGTTGTATAGATGGATACTAGTGATTTCCTACATACCTAACATAAAATGATGAACCTAAAAGGTGTACCTAAACACATTTGCATTGATTCCTGTGATGGGTTGTATTAAATAAGTGTGGTCTCCTGTCTGATTTTCATCCCATGTGATTAATTGACGTGTTTTAGTCTCCATCCTCAATTTAGGTCTATTTCTATGGTCATGTATTCCCCAGGGGCTTCTATCTATCAATTGGGGCAGTGGTGGGCCAGTTTGCGTTCCTCCCTTCCCAGCTACTATTCGCTTCTTCTAGTAGATGTTAAGACTTCTATCCCCAATGTCGATTTTTCCTTCCGCATGATCTTGATTGCCAATTTTTGTTTAACCGTATAGAGAAATAAAATAAGTAATAAATGGTTTAAGTAAGTTATTCCACTGTCTCCTTTCTGTTCATTGATTGTATTATTGTTTTTGTCTCGGGTTTCGGATTTTTTATTTTATGTCCGGTTCCTGTCCGTATTTTTACTTTTTTGTCTGAGTTTAGTATTTTCATCTTAGTTTTTTGTGATCAATTATCTATTTTCGCTGTTTTTTCGTCTTTGTATGTTCCATCCGTTTTTTACAATTTCATTATCCATTTTTTTACAAAGAAGTAAGTGATGAAATATATGTAGTAGGATTGCAGAACTGATAAGAGGATAGCTCCATCAATATCTTTGCAGGAATGATGCAGTTCGGGGATGGCAACATATCAGATGTCATCAACCCTAAGAGTTTAGGTATTTCGGGCATTGACTTCCTTTACAGGAGGTTTCTAGTCATAAATGTCAATGAGATACAGAGTAATACTACCGCAGTTGCACAGACAAGGCCTGATTTTGAGAGTTATCATTGTGTGAAGGAATGGACGAAATAGAACACACGCTAAAGAAAATCGGTATACCCTACACCAGCGTAAAATAATAGATCTAGATTATTATGACGATAAAACCACACAGACGATTAAACGATAAGAATATATTCTTATGACGGAACAAAGTATAACCTGGACACACCGACAAATGTTCAAATATACTATCAAAAAAATATATATGGAGCGAGATGGGCTCGCCCTCGTCAGAAAACGAGAGAAATGAATATATAAAGAAATAATATATGAATACAGTAAGATAAACAACCATGTACGGAGAACATAAGAGAAGAGAATTAGGGGACATAGAACGAAGAACAGTAAGAATCAAAAGCTATGACCATGAAAATACGAGAAAAAAAAAAACAGAACCACACAAACGAAAAGAAAAATAAAAACAAACCCACCACCGCGAACCAATAAAGCGTAAAAATAATANGGGATGAAAACGTAAAAACAGACGGAAACGTAAAAATACGGAGCAAAACGAAACGAAACGACGAAACACTTAAAAAAAACGGATGAAATCTTGCTAAAAAAAACGGACATGAAACTAAAAAAATAGACATGAAACGTAAAAATACGACAAAAAAGCGTAATGAACGGACGAAAACATAAAAAACGACGAAAACGTAAAACAAACAGACGAAAACGATCAATAAACAGACGAAAAAGTAAAAAATAAAATAAAATAAAAAAAACAGAGTAAACCATAAAAAACAGACGAAAACACGCGAAAACGAACGAAAACGCGTAAAAACGGATGAAAACGTAAAAGGGACGAAAGAAGGATGGACGCTGCAATGGTCATGGGCCACAGAGGCTAAATGTGTAACTTCTAACGAAATCATTTAACGCCAGTTAAAACCAATGACCAAAATGATGAAAACTTTTGCTCCACAGTGACTATTTTTGCAATTAGCCAAACACAGTGACTATTTTTGCAATCTCAGAAAACCACAGGGACCATTTTTGCAGTTTACTCAATTTATAAATCTATGTTTTCAATTTACGATAAAATGCGTGTGAAATTCACGAGTATCTAATCTAGTAAGAGTATATGCCCAACAATAGCTATCATTGTACGTAATACGTAAGACTTGCTATTTTTAGGAGAAAACATGCAACCAGAAAAGTCACGTATTGGATCAAAATTTTCCAAAGAAATTTTAATTGTAACATGACACCACAAATTTTGAACGCGCTTTCTTGCTGGACTGGCCTTTTTACCTATTCAACATATGTTTTGAGACTTCGTGATTTTAACTATGTATAGTCTAGTATACGGCATGAAAGCTGGCTAGTATCATGCTTGAAAGTTATAGATAGACTGTCGCAAAATTATTAAAGTATGCTAAGGCAAAATCAATTCTTTTGATGCAACGATAATGAATAATTTTTGAGTGTAAAACACAGTAAGACAATAAATCTTTGGGCTTTATTTACATGATAAAATATCTTATCTGGCATAGTTAGGAAACATTTTATAATAGTTTAGTGCGAAATATCTGTCGGTGAATAAAGAGCCAAAAATTTAAAATGTCATTGTCATTGCAAGTCTGCAAATCGCGACTAATAGAATCAGTGATTAAACAAGAGGCTTTAATGGTATTGCCTGATAATGTGAGATACTTTCAAACTAAAAAGTTGTGGATTCAAATTCTGTCATAAGTATATTTTGTCCATCGCATAAAATTGTCGTGTTTTGTCCACAACCGTTGAGGAAAAACGATATGTTTGATAACATTCGTTCTTCTTCTTTTTCTTGGTTATTTCATAGGGGTCACATGTCTTGCAGCTGGTTAGATTGGCTCAATTTCCCCTTTGGCGCCCGCGAGTAATTTTTACAGATGATGTTCGTTATTTTTCTAAGTTCTAGAATATGTTGTCTTTGTTTCCTTTCTAGATTGTTTTTGTACTTTTAGGCTTCTATATTTATATATCTATATTTTTGCCATTAAAAAAAAAAAAAAAAAAAAAAAAAAAAAAAAAAAAAAAAAAAAAAAAAAAAAATGTACTCCGTCACTCAAAATGTGTGAATAGTGTACTTAGTTTTCCAATTCGAATTTAACTTCATCATTAGACAAAGTTATACACGAAAAAGGTTCTTCAACATGTCCATCTTGTTGCTTTCAATCTTTCATCTGAAGCAGGCAGGATTCATTCGCCTGTCCAGTAAACACGAAAAAGGTTCACGATCATTCTTAATCTTTGTTGTTGACAAACAATTGGGATAAGTTACGAAATAACTAGAGTTAAACATTTTAGCACGCCTCTCTATTTACTTTGGACATCTTACTATTCTTTCATCAACAATAATTGGACTACTTACCTAAATAGACCAATTAGTTACGACCAGATATTATAGTTTATGAGTTTTTATTATTATTTTGAACCTTCCTTGAATCACCTACTGTAATAAAAATAATGCCTATAAGACACTAGTCTCATTCTGATTTTGTCACCCTATATATAATATACATATTTGAATTGTATTATGGAGTTGCAAGACTACAAAGCATGTCGGCATTCTTCTTGTCATTCAATGAAATGAAAATCTGTTCAAAAAAAAATAAATAAATAAAAATGAAATGAAAATAATTTGAAAGGTTTGAAAATGAAATAACAGAATCTCATAGCTATACTTATTTCTTCTACATATTTTGACAAGCTTCACATCTATGTCCGTACGATTCCATTGGACCCACATTTTATCCAACACGTGGCACTGTATAAATCATTTGCGACTGTTAGGGTTTTAGCCCCACAGCCCATTATTCGTCGTCTTCAATGATCCAAAAAATAGTGACAACCTAATAATGCTAGCCTTAAAAATTTAGGTCCATGTAATTATGGTGCTCATCCAATAATTCTATTCATTAACTATAGTTGACATCTTGATGTAAATGTTCTATATGCAACATTGTAAAAATTGTGTCTCGATTTATTCGTAATCTTTCAAGTTATTTGTGGCACGTCGTATCTCATAAATTCTGTCGCATACCAGTAGACACATTTTAACAAATTATCGTGCTGATTGCTTGCTTGTTGTTTTTGGTTTCTATACTTGTAATTAAGAACCACGAATGACATAAATTTTGTGGATAGCTTTTGTGATACGATGAAGGAATTGTTAGGTCATAGAGAAAGAGAGAATCCATTTACTGAGATAAGAAAACTAAAGAAACTACACCCCAAATGTTTTAAAAATTTAATGATAATCACTCATGTACTATTTAAGATGACATTTTGATATGAACATCAGGAACTCTATAATGAGATAACATAATAATCAGTACACTAAAAAATTACTTTACATTATTTTAGATAAGTGATTGATAGCAAATTGTTCAATACTTCAATTGTCACACAAATGCCTTTTCTCCCTTATCATTATGTTTAGTCAGTTAGATGATCAAAACTATATGCTACTTGACCAAATAAGTTTTATATGGTACATTCACAATTGTATGTAGTTTGTCCAAAAATAACTCCACTTATATAGTGGCTAACTATAACCTACAAGGTACTCATAAAGTCATAATTATATCTTCTTGTTAAATTGCAAAACTTATGCTGTTTTGAAAGGGATACGTTTTAAAGATTGTAAAAATACAAATTTCAGCTAGTTAAAACTGTGTTAAGGGCATCCACTATGGTAAACCTTTGTAAATGTTTATAATTGTGTTATGACATTAATTTATAAACCTTTTTGTTTTATAAACCTATCCCCACTATGTATAAACCTTTTCAAGTTTTATAAACATCTCACATAATTCAAGTGCATTAAATTATGAAAAGGTTCAATATCCTAGACATTTTCATGCCACATAAGCTTGAAATAGATGTTCACTATGGTTTACGAGTTTTTAGACTTCTTCATAATTTTATAAATCTTTTCATAAAACACCATAGTGGATGCCCTAATATCACATTTAATTTATAACTGTGTGCTCTCTGGTAAACAATCATTTTGAATGAATTAACTAATTTGTTATTCCCATATCCCAATAAATATGACGGTAAATTAGGAAAAATTGTGAGCTTTGTTGCTTTGTGTGACAATGTTACATATACATGAGCTTCGTGAGCCCACATAAAATAGGAGGAAGATAAAGGTTCCAATAGATGATGGGTATTAGGAGAAAGTTGGGGCCCAAACTATTGAACTAAAGCCTTGACAACTTTTATTGTAGTTTTTGCTTGATAATATGGGCCAAGCTTACAACTTTACAAAAGCTGCCAAAAAACACCAAGCAATATAGGTTTCTAAATTTACCAAGGGCGTGTGTCTCAATTGTACTCTTATTATGTGAAAAGCTCCCAAACCAAATTATTGTTGGTTCAAGTCCTGCCTAGAACATGTGAGATAGTTGTGGTGTATATATAATTTGTGAGATAGTCAATTGCTGTTTAAAAAAAAAGAAAAAGGTTTCTAGATTATTTTTAAGGCAAATATTATATGAATTTAATAACTAACAATTGAAGCTAGATTATATCGAAGCTAACTTGAAACTACCGACCAAACTAATCTTATGACCGACACGTACGACTACTCCAACACATGAGAAACTGAAAATCCAAAATACTAAGACAGAAACTTGACTTCCAAACTTACAATACATACATCAATAACAACAATCACGCGGTAGGTAGAAGATATGCAATGGGTTACAAACAAACCACGACCTGACTCCTGAATGCAACCCACCAGAATCGCAAATCAACAACTCTGTTCACACCAACCGACCGAGTAGTGACATAACGAAAAGTAGGAGTGTCCGGCAAAGAAAAATCTCGGAGTTTACGAATCACCAACTTATACCACATGCATTTTGAAAACTGTCGGTCTCGAACCTTACTCGTCGACCCTTGGTGGACAAACATCTCCAATCATGCCCTTTACCATGAACCGAACAACAAGCATAATCACGACCCAAACATTTGTCTGTTTAACCGAAGTAACCTGTCATCAAAGCGAACAAACTTCAACAGCCAACCACAAAACACAAGAGTGCCTAGTTCGAATCAAGATATGAACTAGCCTCAACATCATTTCACAACCAAAATAAAATTAGTACCTGTTGATACAAAAGTTGGGCGTTCCTGGTTTAGACTCTTGTTCCTGTATCAATTGGATCTTAATGCTTGAGACCTGCGCACTAAGAGAACAAAGAAAACACTGTTAGGCTTATCGTGGATTGTTTCCCATGATTATCCTCCGGCGTGAGAGTAAGTAATCGGTTTTTAGGGTTTAGTGAAGAGTTAGGGTTATTAGATCGTACCTTTTAATGAGAGCCGTGATGCCCTTTATATACACACGAAATCCTTGTAGATTTCGTGTTCCTTACCCTTCGGCGTATCCCGCCTAAGTCGGTCATTTAATACATATCCCATAAATAAGAGATATCCTATATCAAGACCATAAATAACTTTGGGTTTGGGTCTTCGTAAGCCCAAAGCGCTATCATGATAGCCCATTCGTGATGGGCCTAAGTGTAGCATCGTCCATTGGTCGGGTTCGTGACCCGAGTGCGGACTATACATCATCATGTCCCCCCAGTCTAGTATGCGCATGGTGCAATCGCGGATGCTAGACTAACAGTCGTAATGAAAAATGCGCCAGCGTACGTGGCGGATAAGTTTCAAATGTTTCCCGCCAAAAGAATATACCATGAATCTAGTCCAAATAAATCCAAAAATCTGCCTTGGAAATCGTGGGAAAGTGCAAAAAAGTATCTTACCTTTTGATCTGCTAGCCACACGTTTAAAGTCAGTGGGTTACACGTGTTAAGCATCCGAGACTATGGGAAACCCTATATAAAGGGTATCCCCTTGTTCACTGTGATTATCACAGTAACAAATTCATTTCCACCACTGTTAAAATCTTCAAACACCAAGCAAGAAATCAATTCTGTACTAAGGTAATAGCGCGTGCGCGTTTGTATACTAATCATGGTCCGCCAATTATTCGACTTTACATCCGATATAACCGAGGATGAACTTCGTGAGTTCACCTCGGATTATTTCATCCCTGAGGCGTTGCACCCGGTAGTTCCGGCTGCAACTGCATCCATAGCGGATTTCCCCGATGGGAAAGTAGGGGTATACACACGTTTCTTTGAATTCGCCAACCAACGTGTACCCATGTCGCTATTCTTGTGTGACATTCTGAACTACTATCGCCTCTACATCTCCCAGCTGCACTGCATAGGTGCAGCTAAAATAACTAACTTTGAGGTGAATTGTCGCCTGATGGCAATTAACCCCACAATCCATCTTTTTCGCACGTTTTACCACTCGACGTGGTCAAACGGGTGGGTATCATTTGCCAAGCGCGCAGGGCGCTTGCAATGTTATATAGAAAAATTAGATGCGCTCAGGGATTGGAGGGAGAACTTCTTCTGGGTTGATAGGACGTTTTTCCCTTGGGATTATGCGTTCTATACCCAAGGAACGCTGCCGAGGGACGAGTGCCCATCCGGGACGTATAGCACAGTTGACGCGGATACGATAAATGCCAATCGTATTCCGATCAGAGCCTACCCCGAAGAGTTGTTGGTGCACCTAGGCATTAGTCGCAACTACTTCCAGCCTCCTAGCGAAGTGCCAACCTTCTTGGATGAGGACAACCGGGGTGGGTGCTTGTCCTTCCTTCTCCTTCGCTTATTTGTGTGAGTACTCTTTCTTATAGTAGCTTATGTAACNTCCTCCATCGCTGAGCGCAGGTAGGGTTTGATTCCTTTGCTTCCTTTGAATCCCATCTTATTTTTCGTAGCATTCAATTCCTTTAAACTTATTGTCTAATGAGAATGCTGTTTTATTCGTAGGTGGCTAATCAGCCATGGTCTTCGTCTGGCTGCACTGAACACACTGGAGTCTCGAGAAGTGGTAGGGGCATTTGGGAATGTTGTGCAATGCGCCTTGGATCGCGGAAAGGCGGAGGCCGTGGAGGGGCTGCACGAGGGCAAACTGTTAACGGTGCCCATCGCGGAAGTGCCAAGTTATAATGGTAACGCCTATGCTAAGCTTGTCGTTGCTATGGAGAAGATGAAGCTATTGGAGCTCCCTCACATCGCTCAACTGGAGCGCGACCAATACTACCCCATAGGTGTCATCATGGAGGGGTTAACTCTTGCTAGGCATGCAGCAGAAGACGTTGATGCACAGACTGACTATTTTTTGAAGCCAGATGTGTCGCAGCTGCAGGTGTCTGTCTTCGCTTGCCCACGTGACATCCTGCATCCTTTTGCTCTTGAGAAAGAGATCCCTTTGAAGGAGTCATTGGAGGCCCATGCCATGAGACTTGCGAAAAAGGAGGGCGTACAGGGAAAGGCTATCCTCTGTGGTGTTGGTGCAGCGCATCTTCCCAGGTCTGATGGGGAACCTGAAGAAGCTTGGGGACTCCAAGAGTGCTGAATGCCCAAGTAGTAGCTCCAAGCTCAGACGCACTTCTAGTATTTAGGCTCTTTTTTGGCTTCATTGTGCTTTGTAAAAGATTAACATTTTGTTGCACATGTGCATGTTAGATCTATATTGTATATGAACTCGTGGTTCTTTAATGAATGTGATTTTGAAAGTTTGTACTTTAGTCATTGTCTTTGCGTAAAAGACATTCGTGTTATGCCTAAGAATCAAACTGTTATAAACATACTTAAGAAAATTTATAAAGAATCCATAATCGTGTATGAAGTTCATGAAATTTACAAGTGTATGGGTTGATATGCAGCGTGCTGTAAATATCATTTTAAGGAGTCAAGAGTCTTGGCTCCTAATTTGTTAAACGCGCACAGTGTGCAAAATTGCGTATCCGTTTGGAATGCACATTGAACTTACTCCAACGTCTTGAGAGTAAGGTGTTTAACAAGGATGCGTGATCCAAAGTTGATGGGTTTGCAACCCTCTTACTCAACGAGTTATTTAGTAGGTTTACTCATCCTTTACTATCGTGGGTTTTAATAAGTGCATGCACGCCATGTAGGCCAAAGGTAATGTAACCACAACATTGAGACATAAATAGTATTTAAATAACAATGTAAAGAAAATGTATCGCGGAGTTAGCTAGAAACCGCGAAATTTAATTAATACTTGCAAGTTTTTGTAAAAAAGAAAGTTATTTGCCTAAATGAAACAAAAACATAAATACACGGATATTTAGTGAGCACTTACTAAAGTGCGGAGGTGTCCGTGTATGGGGCCGTAGCCTTTCCTAAATATAGCATCTCTTGAGATTGCAAATGTTCCATGTGCGTTGTAGCTCATGGCCATCTTTGTCACGCAGCTTGTACGCGCCTTTTCCTAGTGCTTCCATGACCTCATAGGGTCCTTCCCACTTTGGTCCAAGTTTTCCTGTATCTTCTGCGTGGCTTGCATCGTTGGCGCGATACACGAAGTTGCCTGGTCTGAATGAGGTACTTCGAACATTAGCATTGTAGTATTCCTTTATTTTTGACTTAGCTTTTTCCTCACATATAGCTGCGCGCTCGCGCCTTTCTTCCAACAGATCCAAGTCTATACGCCGTTCCTCGTCATTAGTTGCGACATTAACTTCCGCAGTGCGAATAGTTGGCATCCCAATTTCAGCCGGTATGACAGCTTCTGTCCCGTAGACAAGAGAAAAGGGAGTGTCTCCAGTGCTAACCTTGATTGATGTACGGTGTGCCCACAAGACGTGTGACAATTCCTCCACCCATCCTCCTTTGTGCCTGTCTAGGCGTGCTTTAATTCCTTCGCCTAGACTGCGATTTGCGCGCTCAACCAGACCATTGGTTTGTGGGTGTTTAACCGACGCGAAGTGCTGTGTTATATTCAGTTTCTCGCACCAGTCTTTGAACGGGTTATCGCGGAATTGTTTTCCGTTGTCCGAGACGATTTCCCCAGGTAATCCAAAGCGGCATACAATATTGTCCCAAACAAATCGTTTCACTTGGTTACCTGTAATTGTCACCACTGCTTTTGCCTCAATCCACTTTGTGAAGTAATCAATAGCCACAATAAGGAATTTCAGTCCCCCTGCTGCAACAGGGAAGGGGCCCGCAATGTCGATACCCCACTTATAGAATGGCCATGGCGAGGTAATAGGCGTTAGCTCTTGCTGTGGTTGGCGCGGGATGGGTCTGTGAACTTGGCAGTCGCTACACTTTCTTATCATATCCCGCGCGTCGCGATGCATAGTGGGCCAGTAGTATCCTGACCGCAAGGCTCGTGCTACAACGGACCGTGGTCCTGAATGCATACTGCATGAACCGGAGTGGATTTCTCTGAGTACGTAATCCGCCTGGAGAGGTCCGACGCACCGAAGCCATGGTTGTAAAAATGAGCGCCGATATAGGATACCGTCTCGGAGTTCGAAACGCTGCGCTGTGCGCCGTATCCGTCGAGCGTCCTTCTGTTCCTGGGGCAATATGCCCTTGCTTATGAATTCAATAATAGGGGTCATCCACGTAGGATCCTGCTCCTCAATCACTGTAGATATCTCCATCTCCGAGATGGATTTGTTCTTTAGGATCTCCACCAACACTTGTTTTGACAGGTGCGCGAAGCTTGTAGATGCGATCTTGCTTAGCGCGTCTGCCTTTTTGTTTTCCCCTCTAGGAACTTGTTTAATGGTAAACCTGTCAAACCCCTGGATTAAGGACTTGGTCTTGTCGAGGTATTGAATCATGTTATCCTCTTTAGCCACATATTCACCTGACACATGGTTGGCTACTAGTCGGGAATCCACGTTCGCCTCTAGGTTGCGCACACCCATTCGAGTTGCAATGCGCAGTCCAGCAATTAGGGCTTCATATTCTGCCTCGTTGTTCGTGGCTGTGAATTCAAAGCGCAGTGCATAGGTGAATTCCATTCCTTCTGGGTTAGTGAGGATAAGGCCTGCCCCCGAACCATCCATGCATGAGGATCCATCCGTGAATAGAACCCATGGTTCTTGTAGTGCTACCTTGGTCTGTGAATTGCAGCATCGGTATCTGGTTTTTCGATGATGAAGTCTGCTAGGACTTGCCCCTTAACCGCAGTGCGTGGCCTATAAGAGATGTTATGCTCGCCTTGCAATACACTCCATTTTTGTAATCGCCCAGATGCGTCAGGTTTGGAGATAACTTGCTTGATAGGTTGGTCTGTGATCACCGCTATGGGGTGCGCTTGAAAGTACCTGCGCAGTCTTTTGGCGGCGAACACCAATGCCGAGACCAACTTTTTCATTGCACTATAGTTAACCTCCGTCTTCTTGAGTACCTTGCTCACAAAGTATATGGGTGTTTGTACTGAGCTTCTATCTGTCAGTAGCACCGCGCTAATTGCTCCATGAGTCGCAGATAAGTACAAGATTAATTCTTCCCCTGGTCGGGGTGCGACTAGTGTGGGAAGCGCTGCTATGTGTTGCTTAAGCCGTGCAAAAGCTTCTTCCGCCTCCCTAGTCCACCGAAAGTCTCCCTTTTTTGTACACTTCTTGAGTGTTTTAAAGAGAGGGAGTGACTTATCTGCTGATTTAGATAGGAATCTGTTCAACCCGGCTAGCTTTCCATTCAGAGACTGGACCTTTTTCAACGTGCGTGGTGAAGGAAGTTCGATGACAGCTTTTATTTTTTCTGGGGATGGCTTGATGCCATCAGGCTCGATCAAGTATCCAAGGAACATGCCTTCCGTAGCGCCGAAAGATCATTTCTTAGGATTCAACTTCATGTTCATCTTTCCCAGTGTTCTAAATGTTTCTTCAATGTCGCGCACCAACTTGTCTTCAGTATGGCTCTTAATGACAAGGTCGTCAACATGGACCTCCAGGTTGCGGCCCACCTGTTTTGCAAATGTATTATCTACCAATCGTTGGTAGGTGGCGCCCGCGTTCTTTAATCTAAAAGGCATCTTTGTATAACAATAGACACCTTGGCTTGTGATGAGACGAAAAATGTTACGTTTTTAGGGGTCGGTTTGAGTCCTAATTCGTATGTTTTTGGTTTGGATTTCACCCAAAGTCGTTTCTTTTCTCATTTTAGGTACTTTTGAAAGGAAAATCACAAAAGAAGCATTTTCGGGCGTTTTCGGAGTGAAAAAGTGCGGAAAACAACAAAATCTCAAAAGACCTTAAAGATCACAGAAGGTGACGCCGTCACACTCTACAAAGTGACGCCGTCAGGAACAAGTGAAGTCCAGAAGTGGAAAAAAGACTCGTGACGGGCCAGAGAGTTTGTAGTGCAATTTGGTGACGCCGTCAACCAAGGCCGTCAGATCTGGAACCAGCAATTATGACCACGTCAATCAAGGCCGTCAGGAAACCCTAATCGCCGAGCTGACGACGTCACCTATTGGGCTGACGCCGTCAGCCCGCGTTTTCTATATATATAGAACGTTTTTTCTTATTTTAAGAGAACTTGAATTTTGGAGTGGAGAACTTTAGGGTTAAACCCTAGTACGTGTATTACAGACCTTAGAGGGTATCCTAACCCCTCTAACTTGCATGTTTAATCCAAGATAAGTCTTTATTCATACAATATGTCTATGTGTTGTGTGATATATGCTTGTGCTTGTCTTTCTTTCAACATGCTAGGCTAATTTACTTTTCATCATCAGAAGAGGATTTGTCGCCATCCAGCACTGCGCAGGAGACGGCTAAGACTCCTTCGCCCAAGTAAGTAATGAAACCTATGCCTCATAAAATTCTATTTTTTTTTGTATATATGTCCTTGATATATAAGAACCTTGACTTCTCATCCTTGTCGCGCAGTGATGAAGCTACAGGGGGTGATGCAGCGCATACTAAGAGGTTGTCACCTGAGGCGAGGCAGGTGCAGGTGGATGAGCCTTCGAAGGCATGCGAGGATATGCCTGCAGAGCAGCTGATAGAGGAGCTTAGCTTGGCTTCTGCGCACCAGGCCGCGTTGGTTGCTCAGCTTAAGGCCAAGTATGCTGGAGAACGGGGCAGTCGGGCACAGAAGGATGAGGAGATTGCTCTACTGAAGGCGCAGTTGGCTAGCGCTCATGCCGCAATAGAGTCAAGCGATGCGTACGCCCGGAAGCTCGCTGATGAGAAGATGTTGCTCTGGGCCCAAGTGAGCCAAGAACGTGCTGCCTTTGATCAGTACAAGTCCACTTGCCTTTGGGCGGTGAAGTATATGCAGCAGAATAAGAGCAAACACTTCTCTCAGCTGGATGAATTCCAAAAGACTGTGGAGGATGCGCTGGAGAAGCAGGAGGATAAGCTGCGTAAGCTGAGTATAGAGTATGATGAGGAGCTATACCCGCACTTGGTATCCTCCATCGCTGAGCGCAGGTAGGGTTTGATTCCTTTGCTTCCTTTGAATCCCATCTTATTTTTCGTAGCATTCAATTCCGTTAAACTTATTGTCTAATGGGAATGTTGTTTTATTCGCACGTGGCTAATCAGCCATGGTCTTCGTCTGGCTGCACTGAACACATTGGAGTCCCGAGAAGTGGTAGGAGCATTTGGGGATGTTGTTCAGTGCGCCTTGGAGCGTGGCAAAGCGGAGGCTGTGGAGGAGCTGCACAAGGGCAAACTGTTGGCGGTGCCTATCACAGAAGTGCCCGGTTATAACGAGAACGCCTATGGTGAGCTTGTTGTTGCGATGGAGAAGCTGAAGCTGTTGGAGCTCCCTCACATCGCTCAACTGGAGCGCGACCAAGACTACCCCATAGGTGTCATCATGGAGGGGTTAACTCTTGCTAGGCACGCAGCAGAAGACGCTGATGCACAGACTGATTATTTTTTGAAGCCAGATGTGTCGCACCTGCAGGTGCCTGTCTTCGCCTACCCACGTGACATCCTGCATCCTTTTGCTCTTGAGAAAGAGATCCATTTGAAGGAGTCATTGGAGGCCCATTCCATGAGACTTGTGAGAAATAAGGGCGTACAGGGAAAGGCTATCCTCTGTGGTGTTGGTGCAGCGCATCTTCCCAGGTCTGATGGGGTACCTGTTTGCGTGGCAACAGTGTCAGCCAAGGATAGTGACCTGTTGAAGAAGCTTGGGGACTCCAAGAGTGCTGAATGCCCGAGTAGTAGCTCCAAGCTCAGACGCACTTCTAGCATTTAGGCTCTTTTTTGTCTTCATAGTGCTTTGTAAAAGATTAACATTTTGTTGCACATGTGCATGTTAGATCTATATTGTATATGAACTCGTGGTTCTTTAATGAATGCGATTTTGAAAGTTTGTACTTTAGTCATTGTCTTTTCGTAAAAGACATCCGTGTTATGCCTAAGAATCAAACCGTTATAAACATACTTAAGAAAATTTATAAATAATCCATAATCATGTATGAAATTTGTTGGATCGATATACTCTGACCAAACTAACTATGTAGCTTGTTAAGGGCTTAGTAACCTTGGATAAATCCTAAATTACTAACAATGAAACACTGAATATCTTTATTAAGTATGCGGAATCTACTTTAACAAAGCTTAAGAAGAATAGTAAACTTCAACGATTTTATTAACTCTTTGAATCTGCTTTCATACACAGACTCACAAACAACCCTAACAACTCTAATATCGAACTTTAGTTTTTCTCTAGAAACGTATATCTCTAATGCCAACCTAGGATCCTTTTATAGGCACAAGGAAATCCTAGTCGGTTTACAATACTTGAACTACAAATAAACTAACTCTAACTTAGAATATTCTAGAATTTACATAATATTCCTTAATGTCTTCAGTCTTTAACCCTTGCAGTACTTTGACTTTTATCAACGAGCAGTACTTTGACTTGTATCTTCCAGCAGTACTTTGACATCCAGCAGTACTTTGACTTTATTCCCCAACAATCCTCCCCTAACTTGAATTCTACTTGCTTGACTTCAAGTTTCTGTGTAATCTTTGAAAAACAATCATCTTTATCTTCAAGGAAAGATTGTATCTTTTAAAGTTTTACTCGTTGTTGTTTTGTTATCATCAATGTGTAGTTAGTATCTGCAATCTTTATCAGCAACAATTCTTTGTCTTTATAGCAACATTAGTTCTTCTCAGCTACTCAGCAACATAAGGTACATCAAATCTGTTAAGTTTCATACTATTCTCATCACTTCCAGGTGTATGAACTCCTGTGAGAGGTGAATCATTGAAAATTAATGGATTTTGATGTCTCTTACCAAAGCCATTAACTCTGGAGTAGCCAATGTTTAGGTTTAGTAAACCATGGTACACTGATAACCATATGATTTTTAGTAAATCATCAGCTATCAACGGATTTGAGTAGTCTTTAGCAATAGCCGTTTGCTTTTGGACTAGCTAGTTCTTTTAGTACAACTACCATGGTGAACTAATTACCATATGAATGGATTTTCCACAGCCTTTACCACTAGCCATTTTCTTGTGGGCTAGTCAACTCTTCACTTTATCACAGATATGGTGAGTTGAAACCATACAATTTTTAGTAAATTGCCAACTAAAAACGGATTTGATTATCACATCAGAGCCGCACCCTCATGATGAGTCAAACTCTTTCTTGTTTGTTAAACATGGTGAGTTGAATACCATTTGTTGTGCAGCACAAGTACTAACACCATGTATATCTCCAAAAACAAACTGTTGCTGTAAACATTTGTGCTTCAAAAAGTATTTTACACATGCCAAAAATTAGTATTTCAAAAGACTTTACTGGTTTTATGCTGCAAGCAGTACTTTGTAAAAGTACTGTTTGATCAGCAGTACTTTGAATAAAGTACTTGTTTATTCAAAAGATTTAAATAATCAAAACCATACCAGTAATTATGCATCATCATCTTTTAATATTGTCCAATTAATGAACAAATTAATCACCATTAGAGCAGTTTCATCCTCTTGCTCTACTTCCATACCATGATCCAGTATCCTCATCATCAAATCTCTTGTAAGAGGATATCTTCTTTCAGCTAATAATTAGATCATAGTACCATCTTCCAACTCTAAGACATGCACACCAGCCTTTTCAAAGAATTTCCAACTTTAAATTTCCCAAACTTCTTGATTTTTCCGAATATCATCTGTGCTTGTCTCCTCTGTTTCCCACAGTGTTGTAAGATCTCCCAGCAACAATACACCAATTCCTTTGAGTGGAATTTGTTTAAAATAAGCTTGAATTTGTTGGTGTAGATCAAACAAGTCTTCTCTGTCAATAAGATGTAATACATTCAACAACAAATTGAATGCTCTAAAGCTGTTATCTTCTCTATGGAAAACAAAATAATCTCCATATTTTTCAGATTCTATCACTTCCAAACCTGATATCTTAGCCTTTGTAGCAGCATCTTCTTCTAACTTAGGAAGCTCAAAGTCAACAACTCTTAGATAGTTCCTCAGTTCAACAATTGTGTTTGCTCTTAATTCCACTTCAGATTTAGACTTCTTTAATGACTGTGATTTAGTTGTTATTCTTTTTCTTTTATTACTAGCCTCCATCATCTGTTTTCCTTCTTCAGAATCATAACCAATAATGCCATCAACTTGTCTTACATAAGCTTCTCTGACAGCATTATATAAATCCTTCATTTCTTGATACTTTAACTTCTGTAGACCTTTGTATCCTCGACCTTTCAAATAACTCATATAAAAATTTCTTTCTTGAGCTTTTATCATTGGTCTTCTTGGTTGAACAACAATCTCTCTTTCTTTTTCAAACTCAGCATCAAGTTCTGCTTGTAACTTTTTAGCAGCTTCTTCACCTTTAGCTTCTTGAATAGCCCTTATTTGTGCTAAAGTGAATTCCTTCTTCTTCTTCTTTTTCTCTGGTTCTACCAAGATTCCTTTCCCTTTATCTTTAGGATCAGTTTCTTTAGTAGGTTGAGGAGAAGGTTTTTCTTGAGTATGTTCAACTTCTTGAATAACAATGGCTGTAGATCTGGATATACTCATCATAATCTCAGCAATAGTCTCATCATCACTATTGGTAGATTTTCTAATCTCTTCTTCTTGAACTGGATTGGATGGACCAACATCTTCTTCAAAATCCAAAGTCCTTGGTGTGATTAAAAATTGTCTCTCAGTACCTTGATGAGCAGTATCTTGATGATTTTCAACACAAGTATCTTCAACATCCAATTCTTCTTTATTATCACCACTTTTGACTTGAATATCAACATCTTGAACATCAATTTGCTCAGTCTCATCAATCTTTCTCTCAGCAGTATCTTGATGAGTATTTTCTTCAAGTGGTGTTATTTCTTCAAGGGGTTGAATATCATCATCATCTTCACTTTTATTCAAACCAACATCTTCATTCACATTCTCATTCTGCAAATTCCTCCCCAATGGGAATGAAGAATGTTTATTGAATTGTCTTTTTTTGGACTTAAGTTTATGACCATGTTTCTGTTGTGACTTGACCCATAGCCTGTAATGTTTAACAAGTGGCCAAACAAACCTCTTCAATCGTCTGAACTTGTTGCTCAACTTCAAAAGTAGTGCAGCTTGATCATCATGAGCTTTCTTTAGTCTCCTTAATTCCCTTGTCACAGCATAAGCATTCAAAACTTCCTCTTGAGCAGATGGCTCATCATTAGCCATCACTCCTTCATCTCCTCCAGATGTTTGAGAACCATCTGTGGAAGTATAATCATTGGGAGTGGGTGTTTGATTCTCATCCTGTTCTGAATCATGAGGAGCAGTACCTTGAGGAGAAGCAGTCTTTTCCCTTGAAACAGTATGTTGAGAAGCATCTCCTTTCTCTGAGTGTGACTGCTCTGTATGTGGTGAAACAGCTTGAGCTTGAGATGGAGTGGGAGCAGAGTCTGAAGCAGGTTCTGATTCTTCTTGAGCAGCATCTCTAACAGCTTGTGCCATCCCCAAAATATGAGCAGTGAGAGGTGTATTCCTTCCAGAGAATTTAGCACTCATGGTAGCCATAAAAGTAAATACCTTATTAGGAAGAACAATGGCTGGCAAGAATTCTTGGGGTTTGGGAACACCTTCAAGCTGTTTGTTCAAAAAGATTTGAATAAACCTGGGATACATCAAAAATGGTGAACCATTCTTGATGTGTTTGTGCATACCATCCAGGATCATGAATGAAAAGTTGAAAGGCTGATTGGTAGCTAATCCCACTAAGGCTGATGCTATGGTTTGACTAAATTCATTCCAAGCAGTACTTTTGTTACTGAGGCAATGAAGTAGAACATGAATCAAATACTTCCAGTGTGGACTAAATAAGGGTTTCTCAAATGTAAGCTTGGTAAGTGAACCCCCATACCCAATATCCCTAAGGGTGTCCCAAAGTACTTGTTTATCAAACTTAACACTTCCTTCTTCATCATGGAACATAAGATCTGTAGAATACTGTCTTCAGTGATCCTAATATTTCGCCCAGCAACTTTAGCCGTAACAAATGAGATATCTGGTTCCTCTCATCCTGATTTAGCAGTAGCCCAAAACTCTTGAATCCATGGCCCAATTATATCCGGATTGACCAATAGAGAATAATTGATGGAAGACCCAGTAAGAAAATCAATGATAGCGTGAAAATCAACATTCGACTCTGTCTTATCCAAATTAGCGATCATGTTATTGCGACTGCAAGTGGAACGAGCCATTTGTGAAGTGGTATGAATGAATGAAGTGGTATGAAGAGGGTGAATTGAAAAATAAAAGTTACTGCGTAAGAGAAGGTGGATGTAAAGTAGAAAAGGGATATTAAAAAGGCGGTAGGGTTTGTTAAATATGGATAAGGTATAAAAAATAAAATCCCATTTAATACGGATACCGTTATTTTGGCATGTATCTCCATTCCCCTTATATATGACCGTTAGAAGATTACATTCCATAGAGCAGTACATGATACATCAGCAGTACTCTTATAGCAACACTTTCTCATAGCAGCATTTTCAGCAGTACTTTGGCAAAGTACTGGTCGTTAAAAATATCTATGAATATTGACTCTTTGACCAAAATATCTTCTGAAAGTCAACCCGATGCATTAAATACTTTCCATATTTACTCCCCAAAACTACCAAGGCAAGTATAATTGAATGATTATCATTAATAACCCATAAGTCCTTCTTGCCTATAAAAAGAGCTTTCATAAACACTTTTCTTCATCACAAAAACTTTACTTCATCATAAAAACCCTAACATCATCATGAGTAACTTCCCATTGATATACATCTCTTCTAATGAGTCCAGTGATTCAGAGATCAAGTACTTCTCTGATTCAGATTCTGATTCCAAACCAGGATGGAGTGATTACTTTCCTCCTATTGCATCAAGCTCAACCAACCAAAAACCTAAGAAAAAGGTTACTACGTCTGCTCCAACTACAACACTATCCAAAGAATTGCCAAAAGCCTTGAACCAAGCTTTAGAGTCTGCCTTGAAGAACATGAAGATTCCTGTGGAAGAGAAGCCTGCAAGACTAGAGAAACCTCCAATGCAAGTGCTTTTCCTTGCTTGTCCAAGAAAGCAATCATCTTTTGATGACAAAAGAAAGAATGCTCAAAAGGGAAAGCAGACTTATCAAGGAAAAGGAAAAAGGCCTATAGAGTAGATTATGTAGGGTGTAGGTTGGGTAGGGTTGGTGTAGGTTGTTTTGTCTGGACTGTATCTGTGGTTTTTGAACTTTGATGTAATCACTTTGAATGTTAATGAATAAAATTTTCTTTTTCTGTTAAATGATATATGTAGTCTCCCCTCAAATAATGACTAACTACTAATGCCTCCCCTCAAAAGTAGCCTAATAATTTATCATCCCAATTCTTACCACCAAATGCTTGAATCTTGAAACATCAAAGCCTTTTGTGAGTAAATCTACTACATTATCATCTGTGTGAACCTTGACAACATTTATCAGTCTGTGCTCATAACAATCTCGAATAAAGTGATGCCTTATTTGTATATGCTTGGTCTTGGAATGGTAAACTGAATTTTTCACAATACAAATAGTACTCTCATTATCAATGTTGATAGGAGTATTCTTAAAATTGTATCCATAGTCCAAGAGTTGATTTTGCATCCACAAAACTTGTCCACAACAACTTGCAGCTGCAACATATTCTGCTTCAGTAGATGAAGTTGCTGCAATTGTTTGCTTCTTACACTGCCATGAAACTAATCTTCTTCCAAGATATTGGCATCCTCCAGTGGTTGATCTTCTATCATAGTTATCTCCAGCATAGTCACTATCTGAAAAAGCTTCCAAGTGAAAAGGGGACTCCTTAGGATACCACAATCCTAACTTAGGTAGACGCTTGAGATAACCAAAAATCCTCTGTACAGCATTCATATGAGAAACCTTGGGTGAAACTTGATATCTTGCACAAAATATACAGCAAACATGATATCAGGCCTTGATGCAGTTAAGTACATGAGACACCCAATCATAGATCTGTAAAGCTTGACATCCACTGGTTTACCATCTTCATCCTTTCCTAATGAGTTTGAAGCTTTAATGGGTGTTGTGACTGGCTTGATAGTGTTAACATTAAACTTCTTAAAGATGTCAGTGACATACTTATCTTGACTTATGAACATGCCAGTACTTGATTGTTTAACTTGAAGCCCCAAAAAGAAAGTTAATTCACCCGTTGAACTCATTTGAAACTCTTTTTGCATGAGTTGTTCAAACTCTTTCACCATGGACTGTTTTGTAGCCCCAAAGATAATATCATCCACATAAACTTGAACCAGTATAATATCCTTTTTGTCTCTTTTAATGAACAAAGTCTTATCAATAGCTCCTCTTCTGTAACCATGTTGTAATAGAAAATTTGAGAGTCTTTCATACCATGCTCTAGGAGCTTGATGAAGGCCATACAATGCTTTAACAACTTTGTAGACTTTGTTTGGATATTCAGGATCTTCAAAACCAGGAGGTTGTTTAACATAGACCTCTTCTGTAATCTTGCCATAAAGAAAGGCACTCTTGACATCCATTTGATAAACTGGAAATCCCATGTAAGAGGCAAAAGCAAGGATTAATCTGATTGCTTCAATTCTTGCCACAGGAGCAAATACTTCATCATAATCCACTCCCTCTTCTTGTTTATATCCTTGTGCAACCAATCTTGCTTTGTTCTTGATGACATTACCTCTTTCATCTCTTTTGACTCTGAAGACCCATCTTGTACCAATTACCTTCATGCCATCAGGTAAATCACATAAGACCCAAACCTCTTGAAGCTTAAATTGTAGAAGCTCTTCTTACATAGCTTCAACCCAGCTTTCTTTAGCTAAAGCTTGAGCTATATTCTTGGGTTCTTCTAGAGAGATAAAGCAAGTAAACAAACATGCCTGTTGATCCTTATGATTCATCCTGTTTTGTTTGTAAACAAAGCTAAGTAAAGCATTATGGGGCTTAGTGATACTCTTAGCTTTGGATCTTGTAAGAACACCAGAAGTAGGAGAACCAATAATTTTGTTTGCAGGATGGTTCTTATGCACTCTTGAAGTGTGAGTTGTTGGTACTGTAAGATCATCTTCCAAATTTGTGAGATCAGGACCTTGTTGAGAGAAAATTCCATCTTCCTGTAGCTCATCATCTGATTCTTCAAAAAGAGGCATGGATTGACAAGGAAAATCATCAGTGTTGGTCCAAGTGTTTGAATTCACTCCCTCAGAAGTACTTTCAAATGGAGCAGCAGTACTTTGATCCAAAGTACTGGGGTCCAAAGTGCTGTTGTCCAAAGTAGATTTTCCCTTTGTCTTCTCTGCTTCATAGGCTCGTCTTAGATCATCTTCATAGGACTTTGCAAGTGTTTCTTCAAAAATCATGCTATTGAGTTCATCTTGATCTTCATTAGAGATTATGGGAGCTGAGTCAACAGTACTTTGCTCAACAGTACTTTGCTCCTTGTTAACAGTACTTTGTTCCTTGTCAATAGAGTCTATATCAGGAACATCTGTAGTACTAACATTGACACCATGAACTATGAACTGTGAATCTTCTTCTTCTGAATGAACAACTTGATTCTCCTCCCTAACAGGCACATAGTTCATAGAAGGAGTTAACACATCAAGGTCAAACATCCAATCAGGACCTTTACCTCTTTGGTTTGGTTGATCTTCAAAGAATTCAACATGTAGACAGTCTTGAACCTTCCGTGTAACCCTGTTATACACCCGAAAACCTTTACTATTGGTACAGTAACCCAATAGGTATCCTTCATCTGACTTGCCATCAAACTTACCCAAATCATCAATGGTGTTAAGGATAGTGAGAGGACATCCAAAAGGTTTCATAAAGCTTATGGTGGGTTTCCTGCCCATAAGTAACTCATAGGGTGTCTTCATCTGAGGTTTGGTGATAGAAACTCTATTTAAAATATAACAAGCAGCACTTACTGCTT
>LBNU01021736.1:72202-107000 GCA_014162995.1 Artemisia annua
AGCAGCACTTACTGCTTCATCCAAAATGAATAGTAAGAGTGAACCCAGCATTGTTGTGCTCTATCAAGTTCTGTCCTCCTTTCTGCAAATCCATTCTGCTGAGGATCAAAGCATCTCTCTCTTCGTAGTTCCTTCCCCAAGCTTTTTGCATGAAGCTCTATGTTGTTTCCCTTTCTTACAGGCCAAACATGAATGATCAGTCTTGAAAGTTTTGGAAGGTAAACCTCAAACTAGATTGCCTTTGACCAGCTTGTTGATATTCTTGAAATTCACATGACCTAGTCTTCTGTGCCATAGATGTGCCTCTTCAAGTGTTGCCTTTGCTACCAAACATGTAGCTCTCTCAGTGGAGGTAATATTCTTCATATCTATGCTATATACATCAGTGGTTCTTGGTGCCCTCAAAATCACCAAGTTATCTTCTTCAAACTTATTCTTAGGGGAGAGAATAAGACATTCTGTGTCAATAAACAACACAGGATGCTTCTTGTCACAAATCTGAGATACTGATAAGAGATTGAACTTGAGCTCCTTCACATATCGAACATTCTCAAAATCAATATTTCCTGTCTTGATAGTTCCTTTGCCAGTAATTCTCCCTCCAGTAGTATCATCCCCAAATGCAACTCTTCCTCCTAAATATTCCCTAAAATCATACAGTAGCTCCTTGTCTCCTGTCATGCTTCCAGAGCAACCACTATCAACAATTAAATGATCTTTAAGCTCCTCTTCTGGATTGCCCTGCACAATAATAAGAAAGTTAGTTTCTTTTAGAAACCCAAGCCATTACTGACTTGTGTTCCCCTTGTGGAGAGACATACTTAAATTCTTTAAGTATGTAATCTCCACTGTTTTTGAAAACATGATCAATCACTTTCTTATGTTCTAAAACTTGATCTTTGATTTCAACAAAACTTTCTTTTTCAACAACACTTTCCTTTTTACTCACACATTCTGAAAGTACTGGTTGTTTACCAGTAGTACTTTCTTTCTTGACCCACATGGTTTTAACTTTTTGATTTGAGGTCTGTGAGTTAGATACTCTTTTTGAGTTGTAAGACCTTTTAGGTTTATTGAAATTGGTACAACGATCTTCACAATTGGTATCACGGTCAGGAGCTCTAGGTACTCTATTGGAACTTTTTGGTCTTACATTAGCAGTACCTTGATTAGGGGAAAACTTCCTAATAGTACTTAGAGAGGGTACTGTTTGTGGCTTACCAGTACCTTGAAAAGTGTTTCCTGAAGGTACTAGTGGTTTGGAAAAAGGTCTTTTCTAGTGAGGGTACCTATAGGCTTTTGAAAGATTGCTATGGTTAACCCTACTTGAATAGTTCCAAACTGGTTTAGTCTCTGTTGGCCTATGGTGAGAAGATTTAGTCTTTGGGTATTGACTTAAGTATTATGAATGTAAGTTACAATCTTTTATCAAGTGATTAGGACTATAACAAACAAAACATAATTTCTGATTTATCAACCCAAATCCTGTTCTTTGAGGTTTATAGCCAAGACCAGTATGATTTCTAGGTGAATGATTAGAAGAATTTCTAAAGTTAGCAGTATTGTGAAAAGTATTTTGTGAAGGTACTGCTGAGTGACTAGCAGTTCTTTGAGAAAAGTTTGAGAATACTGCTGGTTTTGGAAAAACTTTAGAAAACCTTTTATCATTGTTTGCATTCCTTGAATCCCTAGCATTCCTTTTATGTGTATCATCCTTAGGAATCTCAACTTTTTCTTCAGATGAACTTGGATTAGATTGACCCTTAAGTTTATTCCTAAACTCTAGATTGTCTACTCCAAAACAAGAAACATCTTTCCTAGGTGGTTGAAAACTTCCAGTGGCATGAGGAACTGCATGATACCCCTCATCTTTCTTAAATTCAGGAGGTGTTGGGCTAATGGGTTCCTCATTACTAGATGTGTTTTCTTTTGAGCAAGTTTCAAATTCACTAGTTGAGAGTTCCTCTGAACTTTCTTGTTCCTTATCACTAGTTAGGTTCTCTTCTGAGCTACTATACTCAATACCATAACCTAGTCCTGTTTTAATATGTGCTCTTCTTTGTTTTTCACAAAAACTAGCATGTGTAAGACCAGCTTCTTTCCAACTAGCAAGTTAATCTAACAAAGCATCTCTTTCTTTAGTCATTTTTTCTAATTCAGACACCTTACATCCTAACTTCCATTCACTTAGTTTTAATTGATAATCCTGTTGCTTATATTGTTCTGCCCAAGCTACTTCATTGTTTTCATGTGTTATTATTTTGGCTTCCATTGACTCTAAAGTCAATTGATAACCAAGCACTTCAGACCTAGCTTTATTATGTTTATCTCTTTCAGACACATAGTCATTAAGTAGCTTTTGATAAACATTATTACACTTAGAGCATACCTCAGTAGCAGTGGGTGAACTTGGTGAAGTAGCTACCATAGCTAGCAAAAAGGTTCATCTTCACTTTCCATGCTCCAATCAAAGCCTCCAAGATCTTCATTTGAATCCAAAGCAGCATATCCTGGTTCCTCATCAAAAGCTGTGCTCCAATCAAATTCCTCCATTGCAACCATAGAGATAGTTACTGGTTCATCATCAAATTCAGCACTCCAGTCAACTTCTGAAAGATTTTCTTGAGCCACTAATGCTTTTGGTTTTGGTTCAGGAACTTCCTTGATTTCAACCTTGGGTTTCTCAATCATCCTGTTTGCTTGATACTTAGCAAACTTGCATTCCCTTGCAAAGTGTCCAGTTTTTTCACAATTAAAGCATTCAATCTTAGACTTATCAAATGCTATACCCTGTTTGGCTTCGAAGTCAATGCCTCTTCCTGTTTTCTTCATGAACTTCTTGATCCTAGCAGTGATCAAAGTAACTTGCCATCTTATGTCAATCTCTTCTAGAGCATCATCTTCAATTTGCAACAGATCTTCTTCATAAGTAATAGGTAAAGTGCCTTGCTGAGCAAAGAATGAGCATACAACATCATCACAATTGATGTTGTTTGCGAGTGATGAAGTGGTAGTAGACATGGTTGTTTAAACATGCTGTTTGTCACCAACAGTACTTTGAATAGGTTAAGCAGTACTTTTAGTAGAAGTACTGCTCTTGTTTTCAGAAGACACAAAAGCAATGCTGTGTGATTTGGAATTAGCTTGACCATTCATCTCATGCTCATAGACCTTTAAGTTGTTGTAGAGATCATCAAAGTCCATAGTATCCAAACCAGGTTGTCCTCTGATCATAGTAGCAACCACATGCCAGACAGATGGCAAACTCCTTAAGAATTTTAAGTTAGCATCTTCAACAGTTACTTCAGCACCATATAACTCTAGCATACTGAGTAGATTTTGGAATCTGTCATAAGCAGCATCAAGACCTTCTCTCTCACCAACAGTAAAAGTTTCAAACTGTTGCTTCAACAAATTTCTATGCATCTTCTTGGAGGCATCATTACTTCCAAACCTTGTTTTGATAGCAGCCCATAATTGTTTTGCATCCTTAGCATCATGAAACTTTAGTAGGTGACCATCAGGAATAGCAGACAACAGTATGTTGAGAGCTTTGTCTTGATTTCCTTTCACAGTAGCGGATAGTTGTTGCTTAGGTGGTTTGGGTTGTCCAGGAACTTCTACAGGTTCTTCAATAACTTGATTACCATTGACAATTACATCCCATAGTGCATGGTCTGTAATAGCAATGTACTGTCTCATATTCATGCTCCATAGATCATACTCTCCCTTCTTTATTATAGGGATGCGAACAGTAGTGATGGATGGGATTGGTGCAAGTTCAGGTGTCGACATCTTGTAGGGTTTGTTTAGGAAATCGGTTTGGTTTAGGGTTTCTTCTTAATCAGAGTTTCCACACAAGCTCTGATACCACTTGTTGGATCGATATACTCTGACCAAACTAACTATGTAGCTTGTTAAGGGCTTAGTAACCTTGGATAAATCCTAAATTACTAACAATGAAACACTGAATATCTTTATTAAGTATGCGGAATCTACTTTAACAAAGCTTAAGAAGAATAGTAAACTTCAACGATTTTATTAACTCTTTGAATCTGCTTTCATACACAGACTCACAAACACCCCTAACAACTCTAATATCGAACTTTAGTTTTTCTCTAAAAACGTATATCTCTAATGCCAACCTAGGATCCTTTTATAGGCACAAGGAAATCCTAGTCGGTTTACAATACTTGAACTACAAGTAACTAACTCTAACTTAGAATATTCTAGAATTTACATAATATTCCTTAATGTCTTCAGTCTTTGACCCTTGCAGTACTTTGACTTTTATCAACGAGCAGTACTTTGACTTGTATCTTCCAGCAGTACTTTGACATCCAGCAGTACTTTGACTTTATACCCCAACAAAATTCATGAAATTTTACAAGTGTATGGATTGATATGCAGCGTGCTGTAAATATCATTTTAAGGAGTCAAGAGTCTTGGCTCCTAATTTGTTAAACGTGCACAGTGTGCAAAATTGCGTATCCGTCGTGGAATGCACATTGAACTTACTCCAACGTCTTGAGAGTAAGGTGTTTAACAAGGATGCGTGATCCAAAGTTGATGGGTTTGCAAATCCTCTTAACGAGTTATTTAGTAGGTTTACTCATCCTTTACCATCATGGGTTTTAATAAGTGCATGCACGCCATGTAGGCCAAAGGTAATGTAACCACAACATTGAGACATAAATAGTATTTAAATAACAATGGAAAGAAAATGTATCGCGGAGTTAGCTGGAAACCGCGAAATTTAATTAATACTTGCAAGTTTTGGTAAAAAAGAAAGTTATTTGCCTAAATGAAACAAAAACATAAATACACGGATATTTATTGAGCACTTACTAAAGTGCGGAGGTGTCCGTGTATGGGGCCGTAGCCTTTCCTAAAGATAGCATCTCTTGAGATTGCAAATGTTTCATGTGCGTTGTAGCTCATGGCCATCTTTGTCACGCAGCTTGTACGCGCCTTTTCCTAGTGCTTCCATGACCTCATAGGGTCCTTCCCACTTTGGTCCAAGTTTTCCTGTATCTTCTGCGTGGCTTGCATCGTTGGCGCGATACACGAAGTCGCCTGGTCTGAATGAGGTGCTTCGAACTTTAGCATCGTAGTATCCCTTCATTTTCAACTTAGCTTTTTCCTCACATATAGCTGCGCGCTCGCGCCTTTCTTCCAACAGATCCAAGTCTATACGCCGTTCCTCGTCATTGGTTGCGACATTAACTTCCGCAGTGCGAATAGTTGGCATCCCAATTTCAGCCGGTATGACAGCTTCTGTCCCGTAGACAAGAGAAAAGGGAGTATCTCCAGTGCTAACCTTGATTGATGTACGGTGTGCCCACAAGACGTGTGACAATTCCTCCACCCATCCTCCTTTGTGCCTGTCTAGGCGTGCTTTAATTCCTTCGCCTAGACTGCGATTTGCGCGCTCAACCAGACCATTGGTTTGTGGGTGTTTAACCGACGCGAAGTGCTGTGTTATATTCAGTTTCTCGCACCATTCTTTGAACGGGTTATCGCGGAATTGTTTTTCGTTTTCCGAGACGATTTCCCCAGGTAATCCAAAGCGGCATACAATATTGTCCCAAACAAATCGTTTCACTTGGTTACCTGTAATTGTCACCACTGCTTTTGCCTCAATCCACTTTGTGAAGTAATCAATAGCCACAATAAGAAATTTCAGTCCCCTTGCTGCAACAGGGAAGGGGCCCGCAATGCCGATACCCCACTTATAGAATGGCCATGGCGAGGTAATACGCGTTAGCTCTTTTTGTGGTTGGCGCGGGATGGGTCTGTGAACTTGGTTGTCGCTACACTTTCTTATCATGTCCCGCGCGTCGCGATGCATAGTGGGCCAGTAGTATCCTGACCGCAAGGCTCGTGCTACAACGGACCGTGGTCCAGAATGAATACTGCATGAACCGGAGTGGATTTCTCGGAGTACGTAATCTGCCTGGAGAGGTCCGACGCACCGAAGCCATGGTTGTAAAAAATGAGCGCCGATATAGGATACCGTCTCGGAGTTCAAAACGCTGCGTTGTGCGCCGTATCCGTCGAGCGTCCTTCTGTTCCTGGGGCAATATGCCCTTGCTTATGAATCATAGGGGTCATCCACGTAGGATCCTGCTCCTCAATCACTGTAGATATCTCCATCTCCGAGATGGATTTGTTCTTTAGGATCTCCACCAACACTTGTTTTGACAGGTGCGCGAAGCTTGTAGTTGCGATCTTTCTTAGCGCGTCTGCCTTTTTGTTTTCCCCTCTAAGAACTTGTTTAATGGTAAACCTGTCAAACCCTTGGATTAAGGACTTGGTCTTGTCGAAGTATTGAATCATGTTATCCTCTTTAGCCACATATTCACCAGACACATGGTTGGCTACTAGTCGGGAATCCACGTTCGCCTCTAGGTTGCGCACACCCATTCGAGTTGCAATGCGCAGTCCAGCAATTAGGGCTTCATATTCTGCCTCGTTGTTCATGGCTGTGAATTCAAAGCGCAGTGCATAGGTGAATTCCATTCCTTCTGGGTTAGTGAGGATAAGGCCTGCCCCCGAATCATCCACGCATGAGGATCCATCCGTGAATAGAACCCATGGTTCTTGTAGTGCTACCTTGGTCTGTGAAGTTGCAGCATCGGTATCTGGTTTTTCGATGATGAAGTCTGCTAGGACTTGCCCCTTAACCGCAGTGCGTGGCCTACAAGAGATGTTATGCTCGCCTAGCAATACACTCCATTTTTGTAGATGCGTCAGGTTTGGAGATAACTTGCTTGGTAGGTTGGTCTGTGATCACTGCTATGGGGTGCGCTTGAAAGTACCTGCGCAGTCTTTTGGCGGCGAACACTAATGCCAAGACCAGCTTTTCCATTGCACTATAGTTAACCTCCGTCTTCTTAAGTGCCTTGCTCACAAAGTATATGGGTGTTTGTACTGAGTTTCTATCTGTCAGTAGCACCGCGCTAATTGCTCCATAAGTCGCAGATAAGTACATGATTAATTCTTCCCCTGGTCGGGGTGCGACTAGTGTGGGAAGCGCTGCTATGTGTTGCTTAAGCTGTGCAAAAGCTTCTTCCGCCTCCCTAGTCCACCGAAAGTCTCCCTTTTTGGTACACTTCTTGAGTGTTTTAAAGAGAGGGAGCGACTTATCTGCTGATTTGGATAGGAATCTGTTCAACCCAGCTAGCTTTTCATTCAGAGACTGGACCTCTTTCAACGTGCGTGGTGAAGGAAGTTCGATGACAGCTTTTGTTTTTTCTGGGGATGGCTTGATGCCATCAGGCTCTATCAATTATCCAAGGAACATGCCTTCCGTAGCGCCGAAAGAGCATTTCTTAGGATTCAACTTCATGTTGATCTTTCCCAGTGTTCTAAACGTTTCTTCAATGTCGCGCACCAACTCGTCTTCAGTATGGCTCTTAATGACAAGGTCGTCAACATAGACCTCCAGGTTGCAGCCCACCTATTTTGCAAATGCATTATCTACCAATCGTTGGTAGGTGGCGCCCGCGTTCTTTAATCCAAAAGGTATCTTTGTATAACAATAGACACCTTGGCTTGTGTGGAAGGCCGTTTTTTCCTCATCTTATTTAGCCATTTGAATTTGGTGGTACCCTTTGTATGCGTCTAAAAAACATTTAAAGGGGTATCCGCATAAAGATTCCACCTTCCAGTCTATCTCTGGTAATGGGTAGCAGTCCTGTGGACATGCCTTGTTGAGGTCCGTGAAGTCCACGCACATCCTCCAACGGCCATCGCTCTTCTTGACCATCACTGGATTGGAGAGCCAATCCTGGTAATAAACTTCTCGCATGATCCCTGCGTTCACTAGCTTGCGTACTTCCTCGAGAATGGCTTTTGCGCGCTCTGGAGCTTGACCGCGCTTTTTCTGCCGCACCAGGGAATATCCTTGTCAGATTTGCAACCTGTGTTCTGTAATCGATCGTGGCACACCTGTCATGTGCTTTGGTTCCCATGCGAAAATGTCCAGATTCCTTTGCAAGAGTGCGCACACGGCTGCTCTGCCTTTGTCAGACAGCGATCCCCCGGTCGTTATTTCTTGCTCCGGGTAATCTGGATGGATTACGACCTTCAGGTTTGATACTTTAGTTGTGCGCTGTTCTGGAGTGTGTTCCGTCTCACTCGTGATCGTGTTACACTCCCTAGGTGGTACTACGGTATTGTAGAGGGTAACAATGCCACCTTTCACTGGGAATTTAAGCATCCCATGTGTTGTGGATGGTACCGCGCGCATGGCTGATATCCCTGGTCTTCCAATGATGTCGTTATATGGCGAGGGAGATTTGATCACCATAAAATTTATCCAGGCCGCTGTGGAGTGTTCTTCATTACCGACCACGACTAGTAGTCGAATTTGCCCCATCGGCCATATCTTTTCTCCTGTAAAGCCAGTCAACGACATCGTGGTCGGGATTAACTGACCTTGGATCTCAGGCCGCAGTCTCTTGAAGCAGTGCTCATACATTATATCTGCAGACGCCCTTCCACGACATACATGCGGTGGATATTGTGACCCCCCGTGCTTATCTCGATGGTTAGTGGCTCCGTCACTGCGTTGTCCACAGTCAAGGTGGGGAAAGAGATTTTGGTTTCATAAGAAACTTTTTGGCTGACTTTTTACCTCGTCTTTCGCTGCCATGATTGTATCATGTAGATGGTGTCAGCCTTGTCCTTGGGTGCTTCTTTTTTCCCCCTGTCTTTTGTTTGTCTTTCCCCTCTTTGATGTTTTTGACCAGGTGATCCAATCTGCCTTCCTTGACTAGCTTGTCAATTAGTTGGCGCAATTGGACGCACTCATTGGTGGTATGGCCCTTCTGTCCGTGGTACTCGCAGTACCCGTTCCCTATGCACCGATCTTCTGGGGTGCGCATTGGTGGAGGTTTCGGGAAGTTTGCGCCTTCCGTCACAAATATCTCCCTTGGAGTCTTCGTTAGTGGAGTATATTTGTCGTTCCCTCGCCCGCCCCCCTGACTGCGGTAGCTTTTATCACGGTTGCTACTCTGGTCATTGGATTGTCTCCTGGGTTGTTCTTGTGACCTATAGTTTGAGTAGCTTTTCTTGTTGTCCGCGGCGGCGGCTTCTCCTTGGATAAAGGACCTTGTGCGCTTCATGAGCTCGTCAAAGGTTTGGGGGACCCTATCGTTTAACTTCTTGATAAGTTCTGGGTTGTTGATCCCGTTCATAAATCCTGAGATCTTTAGTACCTCGGGGCATTCTTTGACATATATGCATTCGTCCTTAAAGCGATCCACATAAGCGCTTGTGGACTCCCTTTGGCGCTGTTTTACCCTAGCCAGTTCGACAGGGTTTTTGGCGCACTTCTTCCTCTGAGTAAAGTTCAAACGAAATGCCTTCCGCAACTCTTCAAACCCATCGATGCTCCTACGTGGGAGCTTANACCTCGGGGCATTCTTTGACATATATGCATTCGTCCTTAAAGCGATCCACATAAGCGCTTGTGGACTCCCTTTGGCGCTGTTTTACCCTAGCCAGTTCGACAGGGTTTTTGGCGCACTTCTTCCTCTGAGTAAAGTTCAAACGAAATGCCTTCCGCAACTCTTCAAACCCATCGATGCTCCTACGTGGGAGCTTACTGAACCAGTTTCACGCATTCCCAACTAACGTGGAGTTAAACATGTGGCACCACACAGGTTGTGGCCAGTTTTCGATGGTAGCGGCTGATTCGAAATTTTTTAAGTGGTCATCCGGATCACCTGTCCCATCATAAGTTTTCACATTAGTGGGCATGCGCCTTCTCTTGTTTTCTGAAAAATCACTGATGCGCCGAGTAAACGCATGAACCTTTCGGCGGCGCCAGGGGCGAGACATATCTTCATCCTCCTGGTCGTGGTATCTTTTCTGGACTTCCAGTGTCTTGTTTCCTCGTTGCCTGAGGAGTAAGTTGAAGACAGGCTTACTCTTTTGCGGCGCTTGCGTCGACTGTCCTCGGAATTCGAGCTTGAAGGGCTTTCGCTTGGGGAGTGCTATCGTCCCAATCTATCATGAACCCTGCGACCAGCAAGCCCTGAAGGGCTTTCGCTAGGGGAGCGCTGTCGCAAAAGTCTGTCGTGGACTCTGCGACCAGCAAGTTTTGAAGGGCTTTTGCTAGGGGAGCGCTGTCGCCCAAGTCTGTCATGGACTCTGCGACTACCCAGCCTATTATGGACATTGGTACGCCCTCCATCGTCTTCGCTCTCCGACAAATACTGCCAGTCAATTGCTTCATCATCCACCGCTTTTCTCCCAGTCCTAGTAAACACCAGTGGTCGGCGGCTATCTTTCTCTCGCCTTTCCTTTTGGTGATGCGGTGGGGATGTTTCATATTCGGGGCCAAAGTCGAGCCGGGCTTGCAGGCTCCGACTTGACCTCTTCTTCGCTTCCTCTCTCATAAGGGCGGCCAAGGTTTCGTAGTTTTGAGACACGAACTCACTTGGCGCTAATTCTGGCGTGACTCCTTCTAGCGCAAGGATGTTTGCTTCCAAATCAGGACCCTCGTTTCGAGCAGGCGCACATGGCGGCTCAGCGAGGTCTGTTTCTGGCATCGCTTGGAGGGGGTGGTAAAAAGGGTGCGATGTAGATCTCCCGCGCTAGTGGTAGCGGCCTGAGTAGTCCCTGTGAAAGGTCTTGTTGTAGGAAAGATCAGATCTGAGTCCGTCCTTTGGTGTTCGGGCGCACTGGTTGTTCCAGGGGCCTGCTTAGAAGCTGGATCACTTTGCTGCTTCTTCCCCTATAGGTCACCGTGCGTTTTCTTCGCCTGCGGAGTCCGCTGGCTTGAGTTTCCGTGCTTTGTCATTCTAGTTTTTGGTAGAATTCTTAGTGTAGGGTCCCACGGATGGCGCCACTTGTTGATACAAAAGTTGGGCGTTCCTGGTTTAGACTCTTGTTCCTGTATCAATTGGATCTTAATGCTTGAGACCTGCGCACTAATAGAACAAAGAAAACACCTTCAGGCTTATCGTGGGATTGTTTCCCACGATTATCCTCCGGCGTGAGAGTAAGTAATCAGCTTTTAGGGTTTAGTGAAGAGTTAGGGTTATTAGATCGTACCTTTAATGAGAGTCGTGATACCCTTTATATACACACAAAATCCTTGTAGGTTTCGTGTTCCTTACCCTTCGGCGTATCCCGCCTAAGTCGGTCATTTAATACATATCCCATAAATAAGAGATATTCTATATCAAGACCATAAATAACTTTGGGTTTGGGTCTTCGTAAGCCCAAACCGCTATCGTGATAGCCCATTCGTGATGGGCCTAAGTGTATTATCGTCCATTGGTCGGGTTCGTGACCCGAGTACGGACTATACGTCATCACTTATCATGATTGAATCGATACACCTATTTGCCTTAGCCTACCGTGTAGTCTTGGTCTATGATTGGGAAGTCGCCGCTTGCCCAAGTTTGAGGTTGGAGTAAAGAGATTCAGGAATCACGCCTACGTTGAAAACTTATCTTTGAAGATCATTGAAGACCCCCCAAGTATTCTCATATATGATTCATCTCAAGTGGGGGGATGTTATTATTCTTGTAATTTATCGTTGAAAAAAATGTGAATTTCCGTATGTAGATAGTTTATTTATAGTGCAACAATGTATAACACCAAGTTATGAGCTTATCAAGATTTAGAATCGAGGAGGCCACTTCGATCACATTTGAAGAATTGGGTTGGTTTTGTATATTCACCAACATGAAGACCAAGTGGTATAACCATCATGACGTCCACTAATGGCACACTCACTTGTAGTATGATCCGGTTTTTACATCTTGGAACTTTATCTTTGGATGAACGGCATGCGGTAACGACATGGTTGTAGGCTAAGACTATTTGCTTTCATTTTTTATTTTTCACCATTTATGTGTATTCCATGTCTTATCCTACCCTTTAGTTGTGAATCATGCTTAGGTGAGAGATTTGAGCAGTCATTGGTGTCTTGCCCAGCGTTCTGGTAATGTACCAATGGTCTTTGTCGCCTTCGCCGTAGTATGTTAGTAACAACACTACACCTTAGCCTTAAAAATTGTTCACCTAATATTGCTTTCAAAGATTGTTTCGACCTTAGCTTTAGCGGTGGATATTTGTGTAACCGCCATGGACGGAACTATGTGAGGGCAGGGGAGGGTCGTGCCCCCCCCCCCCAAAATCTGGATAAACAATGTAGTTTTTATTGTGTATTATGGTTAAAAGAAGAAAAATTATTGGTAACCATCCATAAAAATAGGAATCAAACGGTTAGAGCCTATTTTATTTCCCTCACATCCTCTAGTGGCAAAATCCACATGTACTGTGTTACATACAAAATATAATGCCCCATTTACTATTTTAGTTTTCATCAAATAATAGAATGATCATGGACTCGTTAGAACATTTTTTTTTTTTTGTATTGGTGGTACTGTGGTCTAACTCTAAAGCTCTAAGGATCTATTGATATTTTTATCAAATCAATCTTATTAAGCCATTAAGTAGGTAATCTTGGTTGAATACTTGTATAAGACAATCTAATTTATTGAATGTCATATCATATATAAAAAACTACACAACATTTCAAACCATTTCGGCCCCCCTGTTAGGAATACAAATATTCCTATTAAAGACTCGGTCACCACAAGAATGTAATAGCATTGAAATAGCTCGTAGACTTAGTTATTATTATTAGTATTAGTATAGTTATCGTAGTAGTTAGTATATTAATAGTTTATTAGTATGTAAATAGTATTCATGGAGTGAGTCGGGTCTTTACCCACTGTACTCGCTCTACAGCCTGTTTCATGAGGCAATATACTTGTAAGTGTATATATACCCTTTCCCACACAAGGGAAGGGTTGGTTGATTTCAATAACACACACACAAGTGTGTTTTTCTCTCTCAAGAAATCCTCCCACCTCTCTCTAATCTCCTTCTCTCTCTAACTTCTTAACCATGTTTACCATCTACTTTCACAATCCAAGACCACCCAATTCACCACATAAATCAACATATATTACGATCCTACAATTGGTATCAGAGCCTCGTTGTGTTACTTTATTGATTTGTGTGCATTCGGTCTGTTAAAACTGTTTTACACATTTTTTTTACATACGTAATTTTTTTTCTCAAACTTTATGGTGTAACAGTTTTATACAATGCTTTTTGTATCAATAGAGTCAAAAGTCACAAGTTTTTCTTTATCAGATTTACATAACAGTTCTTGTTGTGGTTTTTAGCCTCGATAACAGTTTTATGTATAACATCACTTTGTGACTCTCTGGTTCATCCCGTGAAGAAAATATTGTGGTCTAACAGGTGCCTGAAAAGATGGTCATAATTTGCTGGTCGGAATCTGCTAGTTTGGAAAAAGACAAAAAGTACAAGTAGCAATTAGCTCGTAGCGTTTAGCTCGTAGCGTTTAACTCGGTAGCGTTTAGCTCGTAGCGTTTAGCTCGTAGCGTTTAGCTCATAGCGTTTAGCTCCGTAGCGTTTAGCTCGTCTAGCAATTTGTTAAGAAAAGAAGAAAGATGAAGCAGATGACCACATTGACCAAAACCACAACCAAACTCATAACTTGTTGAACTTATGTTTACTATACCATCATCTGTCCAAGAACATAAAGCGAAATGAAAAAATCCAAACCAATAACCGACAACAACAAATCTAATCCCATCCTAATCCTGCTGTCACAAACAAATCTAAACTTCACCTACATCCTATCCCATTTCCAATCAACCACATGACTCGAATAGAACTAATTCAAGATCTCAAATCGATTCATTTTTTAGAATCTTTTAAAGATTCTTTCAATTGAATCATCATCATCATCAATCCGTGTTGAAGCAGAACTTCCTTAATATCCAAACATAAAAGAAAAGAAAGTTAACTATGAAGTCACTTCCTTTCTATGGTTCGTTAATTAGACAAAACAGAAACACAAACAAAAACAAAATCCAACCTACCCGAGACCCTCTTTGAAAGGATCTTGAAGCCAACTCACGTGCAATTAATGAAGACCCAACATCTTGTTCTTCATTCCAAGGTTTGTGATAAGAGAAAAGGGCTATGTGTTGGGTATATCAGACTCATGGGACAAGGATTTGTGTTTATGTGATCAGTTATAATTATTAAAGGAAGAGATAGTGATTTGCGATATAAAAATGAGGTTAGATCAATTTGATGACGTTATTGAAATGAGATTAGATCTGGTTTTGAAGAGTTATGTGGGAGGTGAACATGTGGTAGGCGGATAATATTACGATGTGTGTGATTAGGTTTTGGTAAAATGTGGTGTGTGTGGTTATAACAAAGACCGAGTGCTAAAATGAATCGGATCGGGTATTTTTTTTTTTTTTGGCTCGGGCCTTAATGAGTAATCGCTATTATTTTGGACTGGACTGGACTGATTTCTATGGGTCAAGGAGTTGTATCACAAGTTATTGGGCTACTATGTTATATAAACAAATTGTGCTGAGAGAAATTATTACCCAATGTATTTTTTTAATGCATTGTGTTAAATCTTGGTATAACATGTGGCATTAAGAGTGGTATTTTGGTTCTACAAATTTTCACGGGGATCCTTTTTCTTGGAATCGGGCATGTGAATATGTGGGATAATAGTTGGTTTTGCCTATTATTTGGTGGTTGATGGGTATTGGGACTTAAGTTTTGACATTATGTGGTTACGTTATTAATTTTCACAGAGTTATGCATTTTTGGACAACGGAAAACTCAACAACCAAAATCACGTTTTATTTGGTATTTATAAAGGCTAGTTTTTGGGTATTTCACCACACGAGATGATCACGAAGTTTATTTGGTATCCCTTATTTGAGATTGAAGTGGGTTTCACAAAGGCGCGTACTTATTTTATCTTGAAGTCGGGGTTGGTTGGATGCATGACTATCAATGATAACTTGCTCGTGCTTTAAGTTGAAGACTTGGTTTATCTAGTTACCAGCAGTCGGGGTGGATGGTTGAAGACCTGGTTAACTATCACTTAAAGGAGTTACATTATAGTACTCAGTGTCACACGCAGAAGACGATGTGGATAATCTCAAGAGGTGTTGAAAGTCTCATACTTTGTCGGGATAGTATTGAGTGCTTAGAGATTTGCATGGTGCACAAATTCTCTACACCGTTCTCTCAACAACAGTGCAAGATCAAGTAACAAATTTGGGGAATTCTACTTCATTTTCAAGTTGGATATATCGGGTTTTACTTCACCAAGTGGTCAAAGCAATAGCCGAAGGTATTCGAGATTGGGTTGTTTGCCGAAGAGTTCAAAGGTTGAGATGTGATCAGCAATTCTCATGGGATATTTGATGCTACAGAATGTCAATGATACTTCATAAGAACTTCTCGGGTATATGGTCGTACACGTCAAATGATGCTTCCTAAAGCTCGAAACCATCATTGGGGGAGAAACGTGTACTTTGATGATATATGGTCAACCTCCAGGGGGAAGTAATCTATACTACTTTACTTAGTATGGTTTGTGAAGTATTCTACATATGTGAGAAGAATCGTTGCTGAGCTCCTGCATGTTTCCCCAAACAGTTATTCACCAAAATCAAATTTGTCATAACACATTCAATTTATCATTATCTCACGGTTTCTTCTTGGTTTTGTAAAATCCCGCGAAAGAATCTATTTCTCAGTTTAAATCATAGATTTGTAAAATCCTGTGATGATGAAACTATCCTTGAGAAAGAAAAGTGCATTTATGGATCTTAATTGATTCTTGTGCTACGGCCTCAACTTTGAAGAAGGGATAAAGTGTGTACTTCATGTATTGGATGTTGTTCTGATATACTACATGGAANAATTTATCATTATCTCACGGTTTCTTCTTGGTTTTGTAAAATCCCGCGAAAGAATCTATTTCTCGGTTTAAATCATAGATTTGTAAAATCCTGTGATGATGAAACTATCCTTGAGAAAGAAAAGTGCATTTATGGATCTTAATTGATTCTTGTGCTACGGCCTCAACTTTGAAGAAGGGATAAAGTGTGTACTTCATGTATTGGATGTTGTTCTGATATACTACATGGCATTTTGGGTTATAACAAAGTTTTACGGGGTTATACGTTTTTTACAAAGATCGGGATAAAACCATTATCAAAGTTCATTCAAAACATCAAAAAGGGCTAGACTTGGGCATTTAAACCACAAGATGTGACTACGGCATTAATTCATTATTATTTATTTGAGGTTGAAGTGAAATTTTACGGGTGCGTGTACTTAGTATCTGAAGATATCAGGGTGGTTGGATGAAGATTCTTCGAGATCCTTGTTCTAGCTTTTAACATTTACAATGACGAAGACTTGGATATCTAGTTATTTTTGGGATTCTTCCTTTCTATTACCACAAAATAACTATCACTTTAAGGAGTTACGTTGTAGTGCTCAGTGTCACACGAAGTTGTGGATATTCAAGAGGTGACGTACGTCTTATGCTTGATGGTTGGTTGGTTGAAGAGTATTGAGTACTTAGGGATCCGATGTTGCACGAACTCTCTACACCGCTCTTGGTCACACATTAATGCAAGCTTAAGTCACAAGTTCGGGTTATTTTACTTCAGTCTCAAGTTCATCATATTGGGTTTTTCTCCATCAGCAGTCATGACAAAGAGCCGACAGAATTATAATGGGGTGGTAACGAGTTAGCAGAGAGAAGTAGAAAAGAGATAGATGACGTTTGAACACATCAGTTCAAGCCTCGTTCTTCATTTATGATGTTTGAACACATCAGTTCAAGCCTCGTTCTTCAACGACAATGACGTCTGTTCACATCAGTTCAGGCCTCGCTCTTCAACATAATGGCATCTGATGACAACACTTTAGGCCCCGTTCCTCAAATAAAAGAAAGGTGTACGTTTCAGTGCGCCTTATCTTAGGAAGAAGAGAAATCTTCTTATTTATGACCATTCTCATCAACAAGCTTCATGCTTTTCCCATGTTTGTACAGTCATCAAGTGGATCGACATACATTGGTTTTTATATTTGTGCTTCACTTATTCAATCAAAAATTGCAAACAGGCATATGCAATTTTTGAGGGGGGGAAGGGAAAGGGTGAAGAAACTACATGTTGATGATGTTTGTAAAATGGTCATTCAGCTCTTGTACGCAAATATTTTCTCCCTATAAGGTTTAACACATTTCATCAAGTGGTTTAGGCATATTACATGCTTCATTGAATTCTTCATTTGCTAAACCATTGATGAGGAGACAAAAGAGGGGCTGCTTCAAGAGATCTTTAATCATCATCTTCTTCGCAGTAGTTTTTGGGCCTACACACATATTTATGCTGCATCTAATAAATCCCAACCATCATGGAATCTCAACTATGGCAAAAATGTCATTGCATGCCATTTTTGAGGGGGAGATAAAAAAGAAGATGGTTAACATCAAGACCCTCAAACGTGATCATGACTTAATGTATTGAATCTATAAAAGAGGATGGTCAGTTTGAGGGGGAGCCGATTCAGAAACTTCACAGGTTCTTGAAAAGGCTCTTTACATATGATGACCTAATTGAGGGGGAGCAAACTCAATTAGTCATCATCTCATGACTCCTGAATACTTCAGCTCAGGAGTCGTGAGGTTTATCGACATCTTCACATGGGCTGATATCATTAGTGATGAAGGGCTTCCAGTTAATGTTTCATGTACACATCATTATGATGATTCCGATTAATCGCAACCATCAGGGGAGAGGAATGTGTACACCAAGGACGCACAACAAGTTCACGTGATCGGGCTTAATCACTGATTCCGGGATTGATAACCGCAGAGATGATCAGTGGTTCAACTTGTTACTTTGGTATTATCACTTCATGTGCACGTCACGGGCTGATTAATCGCAACCATCATGGGAGAGAGAAATGTGTACATCAGGGACGCACAACAGGTTCACGTGATCGGGCTTAATCAGTTATTCCGGAGTTGATATCCGCAGAGATGATCAGTGCTTCAACCTGTTACTTTCGTGTTATCGTTTCTTCTTGTATTTGGTACATGTATACATTATGGACTGATCTGGTATATGTAATATAACTGGTATGCATTTGGTGAGATGGAGATGTTGATATCCTATTCCCCAAATGGACAACCTTGAAGAAGGTCGAGTCTACAGTTTGTTCTACATTCTCTGCTACGTGTTAGAAGACTGAAGACGATATGCATTTACTTATCAAAAGACTTCTTCATATTCACGGCACTCATCTGAAAGGTTTCCAGTTTGGGGGAGAACACTAATTAGGGGAGAGTGAAAAGTATGTGTTAATCCCTAATTAGATATGCTCACATTGCTCTTCAGCAAGTTGATTCTCACAGGATACATTTGAGCTTATTTTATTCTTCTCACAAGATTTCAAGTATATGGGCGTAAAATGTGTTGCTGATTCTGAGGTATAAAAACCAGCAAGGGGGAAGGAGACATACATCGGAATGCACAACGAGTACACATGATGAGCTTTACACTTCTACTTAATTAAAGTTATTCCGGGAAGACAAATGTCATAACCGCAGAGAAGATCAGTGTTTTAACTCGTTCCTTTGGTGTATTATTCTAACTACGAGGGGGAAGTGATGTAAGAAACAGTTTCTGATGACAAAAGACGTACACAAATACTTATGTGTGTACTTCAGGTTTCTGAGCTTCATATAATGAGACTGATTGCATCATTCAACTACTTGGGGGAAGTGGTCTCTGGATACTTTTTGGTATGCATTACTTCAGCCTTCAGCAGGGAAGAAAGATGAGTAGAACGATTCAAGTGTGAGATGATACGTTGCTGAGCTATCAAAGCTTCACACTGAGAAGGCTCAAGTTCAGATGACTATTCAGGAGCCTTGAAAGCTTTGGTGGTGAAAGTTTAAGAGATGTTGACTACTGACTTCTACAATGTGCAGACCGATATCCTCTTTTCGGTATTCAGGTCAACATCTTCTGGCATCGATAACATTTACGGTCCTAGAAGTGTCATTCAATAATGACACGGGTCTTTAAATGAAGTTCGAACAGAAGTTCAAAAAGTTTTTCAAAACATGCCTAAATAGCTTGCAGTTATTTCATACTGCAACCCGGACTTAAAATGATGGCTTACAGTCTTTTCAGGCTGTAACCCGTGCTTCAAAAATATGGCTTGCTATTACTTCAGATAGCAACCCGCTTTTCAAAATGGGGAAAACACGTCGCCAAAAAGGCGGTTGTTCCTCGCAAAGGGTGCCGTTCATCCGAGCGTGAATTACTTTATATTCGTGCACCCTCGGAATGATGTACGCTTCAGTGCGTCATTTCTTGTATAAGAAGAGAAATCTTCTTTTTATCGCCAAATACTTTCTCTTCTATGATTTTTCAAGAAAGTATTTGTGCAAAACTTGGTGGTACCATGAAATTTTGTTTGAAAATCAATCTGGACTTAAATTTTCATAAAATTTATCACTCAATCAATGACAAAAATTTATCTTAATTTTAACATGGGTCATTGATTGAGGGGGAGAGTGATTTAAAAATTTTATGTATCATCAAAATTCACTTTGTACATAACACAATGATCTGAAATGTGATGGTTATGTGTCAATGCATGTATTTTTCATGAGTTTCTCGTTAAACTCCAAATCATTCAAAAACTCATCTTTTCCGACACATAACCATCCCCCTCATAAATTGAGGGGGAGCTCAAAGATGTTCCTTCTATCAGACAAGTTTACACCTGACCACATTCTTTTCCCAAAAAGCTTTGAACTTATTTAAATCAATTGAGATCCAAAATCTCAAAAGGTTTGAAATTTTTGNATGTGCTCAACATTGATTTTCTAGCACATCGATTGCGCACAAATTTTCAAACAAAAGTATTTCTGATTGAAATATGATCCTGCTCACAAAACGGTCGTCGTGTTACAAAAATTCTTTATCGGATAATACGCGACTATTTTTTCTCGTAAAATGATTTCTCGTCAATCAGTGAATCTCAATTCACTGATTCATTCACTCCGTGTTGTCTACTTTGAGACGCTCCAGTTTGAGAACGGCTAGCACAGTTGCGAAACCCTGTCAAGGAGATTCTTCGGAATTCTACCTGATCACAGGCAGTAGAAATACTGATCAACGGGGAACCGTGGTTCTTGCAACCCTATTCGACGAGAGTGAACAAAGACACTTTCGTTTTATTGCTAACTGTTTTATGTAGGAACCAATGGCGGTTGCAGTTGATGGTCGATGAGGCATCGTGGATACAGCAGATCAAAAGATGTTAATTCATAGCCTCATGCTCACAATGCCAACTCATTCTCTATGAAGATCACGAATGATAAGGGACTCATAACAATGCTTCCGCAACTCTGATACAAACTCTCTTAAAATAGAAGAATGTGAGCATGCCGGCCCAAAAGTCACAACATCACATGGCGGCGATACAACAAAGGATGAGCTTGGAGATTTACGGTCGCTGATGATCTCAAAGAAAGCTCAAAGATCATACATACCAAAGGAACATCAAATCACAAGTTCACTGCTTGAAGTACAAAGTGTGCTGAACATGAAGAATCAACTCTACGAGCTACAAGATCAAAAGAATGCTAGAAGACAAAGATCTCAAATTTCAAAGGTGACCTCGCTTAGGGGGAGATTGTTAGGAATACAAATATTCCTATTAAAGACTCGGTCACCACAAGAATGTAATAGCATTGAAATAGCTCGTAGACTTAGTTATTATTATTAGTATTAGTATAGTTATCGTAGTAGTTAGTATATTAATAGTTTATTAGTATGTAAATAGTATTCGTGGAGTGAGTCGGGTCTTTACCCACTGTACTCGCTCTACAGCCTGTTTCATGAGGCACTATACTTGTAAGTGTATATATACCGTTTCCCACACAAGGGAAGGGTTGGTTGATTTGAATAACACATACACACAAGTGTGTTTTTCTCTCTCAAGAAATCCTCCCACCTCTCTCTAATCTCCTTCTCTCTCTAACTTCTTAACCATGTTTACCATCTACTTTCACAATCCAAGAGCACCCAATTCACCACATAAATCAACATATATTACGATCCTACATCCCCAAATTATGTGTTCAAGTTTCGTCACTGGTAACCGCCAAGCCTATGATAGAATACCTACTATGACTGTGCATTGAGTGATCACCCCGAAAATAACACTTAGATTAGAGAGAGAGCATGAGTGTTTATTCCCATTTCGTGAGGTGTTCGGATTTGATAAGTTCTAGCATAGGAAGTTTTTAAATTCATATTTTCCAATCTCTTTGTAGATATCTTTTTGAAAATGATTCTAATAAGGTTCACTTGAGGGCAAGTAGAGTTCAAGTGGGGGGATATTTGATAATATTAAATAGTTTCGATATTTCAGTGTTAATTTCCCCCTATTATGCTCATCTTTTATATCATTTTATTATAATATATACTCTTATTTATTTATATTTCATTTTCAGGATAAAAATGAGCATTGGAACGTAGAGACGCGGATTTGAAAGATTATTAATGAAATAAGTTGAAGTATGTTGACTGGACACTAGCTACGGCGTAGATCATCTCTCAACCTACGCCGTAACATCAATTTATACTAAAGGCTGAAGTCAACGCTGACCATGAAACTACGACGTAACCAACTTATGGGTTACGGAGTAGAAGTGGGTACGAAAGTTTAACGGACGTAACTCACCTTAAGGTTACGCCGTATATCTTCCTTCAACACTTAAAAGACTTTCGTGATCCAAGATGGAGTTACGGCGTAACTACTCATAAGGTTATGCCGTAGAATGGTGTACGAGAGTTCTACGACCGTAACATATCATTAAGTTACGTCGTGGTATCAAGATTCAAAGGCTACGGCGTAGTTAACCCTAAGGGTTACGCCGTAACAATGTCGAGACTATAAATACCAGCTCTAATTCCGCATTTTAAAACATCTTTCTCACACACACAAAAATCAGATGAGGAATTAGGGATCAAGGAGGACCAATTTCTGCAAGTATACAAGTCATTTCCAAGGGAGAATTCACGGGTTCAAATCATAAGTTTTACCATTTTCATATTATATTCTTGTATTCAATTCATGTTTTCTATTACAATGTTTAACATCGATTTTACTGCATATTATAATATGAGTGGCTAAACACCTTTGGTGTTAGCCTTGTTATGAAATTTTTATCGTTATGATTTAGTTTTCTCGTATCTTTATCGTTTTATTTGTATACTTTCTTAGCATATTTTGGGACACCCTTGTTTTGGTAGCATGGAAGTTTGGTAGTACCTATGAAGCTAGGAGAATTGACCATAAGACCCATAGTGAATAAGGTTATGTTTAGTGATAAGAATTGACCATAGGACTATCACTATTCGTGTGGAAATTTCAACGAACGACCACTTACCAAACGGAATTGCTTAAAAATTAGGGGGGTCTAAGTTCCGAAAGGCCGAATCCCACTAAATAAGTCTAAGTTAGTAGAGGCACTTATTGACTCTTTCATCTTGTAGACCAGCGAACTCTTGTAATCTCTAGGTTACGGAATAGGGCAAGGTGGAAGATAGAGCTAGACGATTTAACCATCTGAGTTCAGTTGACTTTAATCCCCAGCCAATAAGCAAACTGAAGCTTTTTGTTTCAATAATCAATTAAGTAGTTTTAGACTTTTAGGGAATGCTTGGAATTGTTGATTAATACTGCTTTTATGCTTGTCTGCTTTTACGCATAATGTTATTTCGTACTGCTTGTTATGATTGTTTGTACAATTGTACTGTTGTCATTCGTGTTACTCAGCACGGTTATTCGTATCCGGTAATTTTCTTTATTTTCTCTTCTGTTTAATGAATTGTAATTAAGTTTGAGCTTAGGAGTGCTTAATGAAACTGCTTATTATGCCTTATGGAAATGACATAAGCTGTTGTTTGGGATTCTTAAACGATAGGATGCATTTAATAGAAAACTAGTCATAACATAACAAGAGTAGTAATTAGGGTAACACTTCTCTCCCTATTGATATCTCTTACCATTTAATTGTTTTTTTTTATTTCATTTCATTTTGTAGTTTATAATTAATCAATTATAAAACCCCTTTTAAAACTAGTGACATAGAACTTAGATTTAATATGCACGCTTAGCTCTTGGGACGACCTCGGCTTTACCGACAACTACACTATAAACGACCGGGTACACTGCCAGATAATGCATTAGGTAGACTAGACAATTATAAATTTAAAACCTGGTCAGAAATCCTACATCAAGTTTTTGGCGCCGCTGCCCGGGAGTTATTTAGGATTTTGTTTAAGTTTTACATTTTTATTTTCATAATCTCACGATTTCTTTTCTAGTTTCAGGAATAATGGGTGACATTGACATCAACACTCTTACTCTCGAAGAATACCTAGCTTTGACATAAGAAGAGCAAGGGCATGGTTTTGTTAGGCCAGCTCATCAACATCAAATTCCTCAGATCTGCCATAACAAAAAAATTCATTGTCTCTCTAACTTTAATTTCTCTCTCTAAAAAAGAGCGATGAAACTCATATCTACCATAACAAATTGTTCAAAAATACATCAAAACTTCTTAAGTTGGATATGCAATCGTATGAGTTAGGTCAGCTCATCAACACTCCTAATCATATGAGTTAGGATCCTTTACAAAGTGGAAATAATTTAAAAAGTCTACAAAATGATTTCGTCTGTTAGATCTTCCATTCAAACAATCCCACAGTGGGATTGCAAAAACATACACGATCACCTTATTTCATTTGAACAGGGGCACTTTTGTAAATTTAAGATTATATTTTATTTCACCCTTAAACTTCAAATGCACGTAACTTATAAAAGACAAAATTTTACGAAAAACCGTTTTCACAATAATTTTAATAATTTAGTTTTCTTTAATTTGATAAGCATTTTGATAAATAAATCGTAATTTATTTTATTTTATTTTATTTTATTATTATTTTTTTAAAGATTTTAAGTGGGTTATATTTTTTTTGAAATTTTTGGCCATCTTCGGCCCTATTTTTGTTTAACTTAAAGGCTAAATTACGTAAAACTTAAAACACGAAAGTTGTAGATTTTTTGTCGTTCTTTATCCAGAAATTTGAATCACTCGATTCCGATATAATATGAGTGAGATATCACATTTTAAAAATGACGTTCTACACATATTTAGTGCACACAAAGTTTTTGATAAAATGCCTAAAAGAAATTTTTATTGATGAACAATGCTAACAAATCTTTTTATTGATGAACTATCATTTTTATTGATAAACAACTATTTTTATTGATAATCAACACCTATGGTGAGCAAATGATGATGAACGACTTTTTTTTATTAATAAACAACTTTTTTATTCATAAACTACTAACTGATGAACACTAACTGTTGAACAACACTAATTGATGAATAATACAAACTGATGAACACTTATGAACAACATGTACATTGATATTCTCTTGTTCATCAGTTAGTATTGTTCTTTAGTGTTGTTCACCAGCTAGTGTTCTTCATCAGTTCATCACTTTTAATCCATGTTCATCATAATCCATGTTGTTCATAAACCATGCTTTTCATCATCTAATATGACTAAAACGTCAATTTTAACGTGTGATATTTCACTCCTATGACATTCGATTTAAGTGAATAAAAAACATGAATAAAGATTGACCTAAAATCTATAACTTTTATGTTTTACAAATTTTCTAATTCGAATTTAATATTTGTCAAATTTATGGTAAAAACATGTTAGAACCTGAGTTTATGGTTCTAACACGTAAATGGAACGACATTTACGGAATTACATTATCTATCTTGAAAGGCACAAACACATGGACTAGAAACGTCATTATTGTAAAGTGATGTGTTTTGTTAGCCTTTATATACCCCTCCATACTTCCATGGAGGGGTGAGACTTTGTGTAACTTTTATCATTTTCCGTTCATTGAATAAAACACATAGTATTTTCCCTTCTCTCTCTACTTTCTCTCACTAACCATGGAAGTCATCTTCTTCCATCAAACCCGACCTCCCAAATCACATAATCAACATAAACTACGGTCCTAACAGTGGTATAATGAGCCTAGGTTTTTTACTTTGTTGATTTGTGTTGTTTTCTTGTCAAAAAAAATCGTATTTTTTCTGGGTTGTACTGTTTTTGAACCTGTTTTACCAAGTTTTTATTATATCATTGATGGGTTTCACACTTTTATGGTCAAAGTCTCAAGCTTTCATCTTTTATATTGTACATCTGTGGTTCTTGACAGATTTGTATAACATCTTTCGTGATTTTGTACCAGTTCTGTGAATCCGTGGTCAGACAAAAAGCATAAGAATATGAATAGATAGTTGTTATCTTTTCTGCGTTGTGGTCTGAATATTGGTCAATAGTGGTCAAAAACATGGTAGACAAGCTAGTCGGAAAAGGTGGTCAGAAATGATGGTCGGAAACTGGTCAGAATTTCTCAGCGGATCTGATGGTCAAAAAGTCAAAACCCTAAGTTTCGAAATTCTTGTATAAGAAATTCGAAAGTGAGAAAATTTTCGAAATTTTAAAACTTTTGAAATTTTTGAATGGATAAAACTTTCGAAAATTTTATGACAATTTTCGAAAACTTTTCTGTCAAGAAATTTTCGATAAATTTTTCATAAAGAAAATTTTCAATAATTTTACAAACCACAAAGTTTCGAGAATTTTTGGGGGACAAAGTTTCGAAAACTTCAGAAAAAAAAATCGAAAAATGACCAAATGGAAAAAGAAGAGGAGATGAAGCAGAAGACTCATACCAAAACCAAATGACAACTCTTGGACCTCAGCTTTTAACCATCATCGGTCCACATACAAGAAACAATAAATCGTCTAACAACCCAACCGCTGCCATATCACATCTAGTCCAAAAACAATACCAAATACACGACTACCTATTCCATCCCTTTTATCACCATCTCAACGACAAGTAACAACAACAGTAAACGTATTATAAAAATGAGATCTCAGTCTTCTTTTTTTTTGTATGACAAAGCCCTAAGACCTCTGAAAATCATAACACGAAAAAAGAAAACACATCATCGATCTATCTTATTTTTGAAGCAAACCTTCATTTTAATGTCCGAATACCTAAAGGAAAGAACAAAACCAACTGTGGTTCAGTCTTTTCTTTTGTTCGGATTGAAAACAAAAATGAAAACAACACATGATTAAATCTACCGAGACCAGAAATGATCTTGATATCTTGTAGAAGGTTTCTTGATTCGACTTGTGCTGCAACTGTTGTAAAGGAAACGGTGTGGTTTTTACTGCATTTGTGTTTGTTTCAGAGTTAAGAGTTGTAATTGAGATGAGGTAGTTTGATAGAAATGAGATTGGATCCGATGTTGATTATAAAGATGTGACTGAGATTGTTTGGTGAGAGAAAAGAGATGATGGGGGCGGATGTAATTAGGTTAGGGTTTTCATATGACACAAGATTAGGGCAAAGGAGTTTTATAACCGACTGTTATATGTGGGATCATGGACTTAACCGTGTACTATTTGTTTGGACTGGGTTTACAAACGGGCTAGTTGGGCCAAATTGTTAAATGCGTTTAATGGTCTGGTAGATTTATTGATTCGGACTGCCTTGGGCTTAAACGAAAAATATTCACAGATGGATGTTTTGTGTCAATAATTTTGGCTGAAATTATACTTAGCCGAAATTTGTCATAAAAGGATTGTTGGGGCTTAAATTTTGGCATAGTATTGGACTTGTGTGGTTTGGTGCTACATGGACTTGGACTGAAATGGTTACTGAATCCGAATATAATTAACACTTTGGGCTCAAAATTTATGATCAAATGTATTTTAAATACATTGTGTTAATTTCTTGGTACAATATTTGGTAACAAGAGTGGCAAGTTTGATTGATACTAATTTTCACGGGGATACGGATACAATTTTGACAAGATCGGGAATTCATTATCAAGTTCAATTAAACCGTAAAAAGGCTAGAATTGAGCATTTAACCGCAAGATGTGACTACGGCGATAATTTTTTATTACTTAATTGAGATTGAAGTGGAATTTCACGGGTGCGTGTACTTAGTATCTTGAAGATGTCGAGTCTGGCGATAATTCTTCGAGATCCTTGTTTGAGCTTTTAACCTTTACAGTGACGGAGACTTGGATATCTAGTTATTTTGTGATTCTTCCTCTCTATTACCACAAATAACTATCACTTTAAGGAGTTAAGTTGTAGTGCTCAGTGTCACACGCTGTTGTGGATACTCAAGAGGTGATGTACGTCTTATACTTGATGGTGCTAGAGTATAGTGTACCTAGGGATTCGATGGTGGACGAACTCTCTATGCCGCTCTTAGTCATAAAACAGTGCAAGTTTAAGTCACAAGTTTGGGTTATTCTACTCCGTTCTCAAGTTCATAATATTGAGTTTTCTCCATCAGTAGTCACTACAAAAAGCCGTCAGAACGATAATGGGGTCGGTAAAGAGTTAGTTGAGAAAAGTATTAAAGAGTAGAGATGTTTATCAGCAGTCGATTCACATGGGGCTAGTTATGGCACTACACACTTGCTTGGTTAATTGGACATATGGGGTTACGCTGCCTCCGATTCTCATCGTAAACATAGTGTGTATGCTTCCGATTTCGAAGAAGACATCGTGGGGGAAGAGAGAGAGTGTTTCTTTGACTTGACGTTGAGGGTGCTTGACGTCTTTGCGAAAACACTCATTTTCCACGAGGATCTGCATTTAGGGGGAAGAAATGTGCACATCAAGGACGCTTAATAGACTCACGTGATCGAGTTTACGACTGCATTACTACCGGAAGACTTCCGCAGAGATGATCAGTGGTTCAGTTTTGTGATGATTGGTGTAATCGTTTCGACTCTCGCGGATTGTGAAGTGCTAAGTAGCCTACATATGTGAGAATATCCTGCTGATTTCTTGCATGTTACCCCCGAACAGAGCTTCCGCATTGAGTATAACCGTGATAATTTAACTACTCAGATTTACTTGGTGTGGTTTACTGTGTCATCTACAAATTCCGCTGCGTACTCAAAACTTCAAAAGTTAGAAGACTTGTTTACTACATCAAAGTTTCGAATCTGCTGAAGACGGTTGTCAGTTTGGGGGGAAGCCGATTCAGAAACATCGCCAAAAAGAAGTGTACGAAGAAGCCGCTAAAGACATGCAGCATGAATTGGGGGAAAGTTAATCCATTTCATGCATATTACATCATTTGCCTACAAGTGAAGATAAAGTTCTTAAGCCGAGGTACAAGATGAAGACAAAGAGCGTCAACTGCAGTCATCCTCAGCACTTGAAGAGCCGATGATAACCTTTCTTTATTTGTATTTGTACTTGTAGGAAATGTTGTAAGTAATCCCTTATGTCGCCCCATTGGGGGAAGATTTTTAGAACCTGAGTTTATGGTTCTAACATGTAAATGGAACGACATTTACGGGATTACATTATCTATCTTGAAAGGCACAAACACATGGACTAGAAACGTCATTATTGTAAAGTGATGTGTTTTGTTAGCCTTTATATACCCCTCCATACTTCCATGGAGGGGTGAGACTTTATGTAACTTTTATCATTTTCCTTTCATTGAATAAAACACATAGTATTTTCCCTTCTCTCTCTACTTTCTCTCACTAACCATGGAAGTCATCTTCTTCCATCAAACCCGACCTCCCGAATCACATAATCAACATAAACTACGGTCCTAACAAAACACAACAACATACAATACGTATATTTAAAAAAATAAGAATTAAAAAACATAAGTTTTTTAATCTTACAATAAAATGATTAATAATGCGTCCTGGGACAAAAATTAATGCATTTAACACAATTTTAATACTAAAAATTTAAACTAGACATTTCATAAAACACCTTGTGTGCAACAAATATGAGTAAAATATCATTTTTAACGTGTGATATCTCACATATAAGACATCGGATCTGAGTGATTCAAAAACCTGTGTAAAGAATGAACCAAAATCTATAACTTTTATAGTTTTAAGTTTTTTAATATTCGGCATTTATGAGTTAAAAAATAGGGTCGAAAGTACCAAGAAAATTAACACCATTTTTGATATGTTAAAAAAAATGTTTCAAAAGTTTTAACAAGAAATATACCATTAGAAATTATGGTGAAATCGGTTTTTTTTTTAAAGTTTGTCGTTTGTGAGTTATGTGCGTTTGAAGTTCGAGGGTGAAAAAAAACATTTCCAATTACTTATTTACCGCGTATGGGGATCTTTTGAATAATGTGGGTGAGGAACACGTGTCGCATGAAAGGGCACTCTCTATGCTTTTTTTTAGATGACTTTGTATTGAATCCTCTATCCTAATCGTATTTGGGTAATAGTTTATACATTGTAGAGTATGAACTACCATAAAAGTGTAAAACTATAACAATGTATATTTACTTCTCTTAATTAACATGTTAATTAGTATGTTCCTATGACTTTCAAACCACATTGATTTTCTACTTCGCAATATCATGTTGGAAAATTTAGTGTACTTGAGGGATCAATTCACACCTGGTAATGGGTTTGGAGGTACGGAGTGTACACCCATTTGGTCACTGAATCCCCTGACTCAATAGTGGTTAGTAGAGATGATATACAGCAGTACCTTGTCAAAGTATTGCTGTGCTAGTCAAAGTACTGCTATGCTAGCTAAAGTACTGTTGTGCTAGTCAAAGTACTGCTATGTAACTGATTTGACCTATTCAAATGACGGTTATACCAGTACTTATGACCACGTTTAATTGGTCATGTAACCACTATCTTTGGCTATAATGGGGGCAATTATGTGGAGATTAATGGGCCGATTAATTCTCATAATTCCATTTGACTAGCCATGAGTATCTTCCTATAAATAGGAAATCATATTATGCATGATAAGTAGACAGAAAACAAAAACACTAAAATACACAAGGGTTATTGATTTGTGCCTAATTCAATAACAAACATTTGGTCTTATCCTAAGTAGATATTCGTGATACCCAGGCATTAGGGTCGAATAGTTTACTTTAGAAAATGATAACACGATTCCAAGTGATATCCGGTAACCATTCAATTGGTACGTAGTTAGGCTATTGATTATCTTCACCATGTTCTGGGCTTGTAACCACCAACAATCAAAGTAAACTATTTTGTGATAATCAATGGCTGCTGCTATGAGGCATATAGCTGCTAACTTTTCCAAATTGGAAAAGTTTGAAGGTGTCGATTTCAGAAGATGGCAAAAGAAAATGCACTTTTTGTTGTCAAGTATGAATGTGGTGTATGTCCTAAACACTGCTATTCCAGAGGATCATGGAGATGATGCTACTGTGGAACAAATAAGAAAACGTAGCAAATGGGAGAATGATGATTACGTTTGCAGAGGTTTAATCCTCAATGGTATGTCTGACTCTCTCTTTGATGTTTATCAAAATGTTGAATCTGCCCAAGAACTATGGGATTCCTTGGAAGCCAAATATATGGCTGAGGATGCATCAAGTAAGAAGTTTCTTGTAAGTAATTTCACAAATTACAAAATGACTGATTCAAGACCAGTCATGGAACAATAAAATGAACTTCTTGGTATACTTGGAAGGTTTACACAACATAAAATGAACATGGATGAGGCTATTTCAATCTCTTGTATCATTGACAAACTACCTCCTTCTTGGAAAGATTTCAAGCATACCTTGAAACATAAGAAGGAAGAACTGACTCTTGTTCAGTTGGGTAGTCATTTGCGTATTGAGGAATCCCTCAGGGCGCAAGATAATTGTTAGAACCTAAGTTTATCAACGTTTCATCAAGTCTCGGTTATTTCAGTCATTGTAATAGGTTCCTAAGTTATTTATGTTATTTATGTTTAAGTGTAAGTCCATTACATGTCCAATGGGCCACAAGCCCATACGTTTAGAAAAGGAAGGAGAAAGGGAGTGTTGCCCTAGCTCCTCTCCTATAAATAGGACCTTCATGTAATGCTTACTCTTGTTGGTTATTTCAATATCATAAAGAAACTCTTGCACTTTTATTCTTCATATTTGATCTAATCAACCAAACTCTATTTCTCATCTAATTTCTATCAAATCTATACTTGTGTTTACAATATAGTGACCTAACAAGTGGTATCAAACGCCAAATAGAAGGTGTACGTTTTTTTTTTTTGTTGCTAACGACCCAAAACTTGTTTTTTATTCGTTATTTTTTAATAAAGTTTGCTACTTTCTTGTTTGTTTCGTGTTTCTATCACATATTTGTTATCAAACTTGTGTTACAAACTCAAACAATCAACAAAATATCAAATTTTCATCAAAAATTCGAACGATTCTTAACTTGTACCAATTTTCGAGATTTTTTAAATTTTCAAAAAGTGGTTCAAGTTTCCAAATTTCTTTAAGATTTCATCATTTTAAGGCTAGTTGTACAAGAATATTGGAATAAAAACGTGTTTTTGGCTTGCTTTTAACAAAAACAAAAATCTGCCAAGTTTGTACCTTTTTTCGAGAAAATAAAACCCTAACTTTCGAGATCTTTGGTTTTTGCTCCTAAGGTGTTTTCGTTGGTTACTCAGTGCTTTTCTCTCTTGTATAAGAAAGAAAACACTTCGACTCGTTGGATATTTTCGTTATTGTATAATCTCGAAAATTTTGTGGAATTTTTTTCGAAAATTTTGATTTTTCGAGATCTTTTCTGGCTTATCGAAATCTTTTGATTTTCGAGATCCTTGGAAAACTTTCGAAATCCTTTCATAATTTTCGAGAACTTTACAAATTTCCACTACAGAGAATTTTCTCGAAAATCTGACAAAATTTTCTCGATAAAACCATTTTTTTTCGAGAAATTTTTACAATTATCGAGATCTTTTGAAATTTTCGAGATCTTTTGGACTTTGACTGTTTTTCGAGATATTCTTCAACAAAGTTTCGAGAAAACACTTGGGATAGTTTTCAAGGCTTGGCATAACACTTATACCTTCTACAAGATCCATTTTTTAACACAAGTCTTTCATCATGTCTCAACTACCGTACTCAAACTCTCCTTACACTCCACGTCACAGTACCGACCCTCGTCATATACTACACTTTGGTAATGAATCATATCCTCCTATGTTGATTAACGGAAACTACACTACTTGGAAACGACGATTCTTACAATGGGTTGCTGTTCGTCCACACGCTGATCTCATACTGAAATCCATTCTTCAAGGACCATATCAAATGAAATTCATTGCTGACTCAACAGGCTTCATTGAACTACAAACCAAAGACACTTTGACTGGCCATGACCTAGACCAACATGCTGCTGACTACCAAGCAAGTTGGTACATCACTCTAGGTCTTCCAAATTCCATCTACTCTACCTTGGATTTTGAAGCTTGTGCTCATGAAATGTGGAAATATCTTGAAATCATGCATCAGCCACACAAAGACCTACGAATGAATCAGCTTCTACAGTCTTGTCTCCATAGGAAGTTCATGAAAAGCATCATCCCTGCTCCACAAATCACTCTTCAGAGCTATCTGGAATCGCGACTGACAAATTTGGTTAAGCTTGAAGATGATACTACTCACTTAGAAACAACATCTGGAAGATCTCATGGAATGACTAACATTACCTCTCCTGTCATGGATAACTCACATGGAACTGTTGATATGCTATTAATGGCTGACACAAATGAACTCCAGGTAAGTGTTTCCAGTCCAATCTATGACACTGATGCTCTGTATCAAGCAAATGATTCTTATCCATGCCTGATACATGACAGTGGTTCTCCGTCTAACTCTCTCAGACATTGCACAAGCTGTTCAATCTGATTCTATGTTATCTACTCATATAACTGATCAAATGTCCACAGTGGTGTTATTTGATGATAATCCAATAAACTCAGTTGTTACATTTGATGAAACAATTATATCCACTGCACAAGATAACAATGATCAACTTGAACAACATGAGCTTTTGTATGATTCAGATGCCGAATGGAGAATGTTACTTATGACCAGCCAAAATCAAAATATTCAGTGTCAAGCACTGAATGCAAAGTTGAGAGACAAAAACGTTGCATTAACAAGAGAACTTGAGCATTGTAAAACACAACTCAATTTTTTCAAAGCAAAAGCAGATAAGGAAACATGCTTAGAGACAACACTTCAGAAAAACACCAAGTTACAAAACAAATTAAGCATGTTAACTGATTCTACTTTCTTTCAGTACTATAAATATTTCACAACTGAGATCCAATCAATGGAATATGCTGTTGAAAAGAATTCTGAACTCACTGTTGCCAACTTTCTTTCTCCTGTTGCGAAAGAAAGAAGGGAAATGTTACAAACTCAATTTACTCCAAGTCTTCAACGTTTGCATTCATATGCTAAGAGATGGGAACAGGAACTTAACAAGAAAGTCAAAACCATCATAAATGTTTTTCAAGAATCTGAACAAGCGATTTTAAATCAAAAATGTCAAAATCAATTTTTACAAAAAGAAGCTGATCGACTCTTGGAACATGTTCTTAGTGCTGATATAATTTCTATGATTATGAATTCTCTTTATGAATCTGGTACTTCTATGCTTGTTGATGATCACTGTGATGATGTTGAGTTGTTATCTAAACAAATTGAGACATTAAAAGATGAAAACGTTAATCTCCGAAAACACAATGATGATGTGCAAAACAAACTTTCAAATGAGATTTCTCAACTCAACAAAAAGCTTGAATGGTGTCAAAACCAAAGTCTTGATTTCGAACTGGAATTACAAAGTCTTAAAACTTCCACAACTTTTCAAAACGAAAACGAGGAACTTAAAAGTAAAATCTCGAAATATGAAAAGGAAATTGCAGAATTGCAAGAAGTTACAGATTTTTGGCAAAAGAGTCGTGATGAATATTTTTATTCTAACCGAAAACTCGACAGTGAAATTCAAGATAAAATGCACATTATCATTGAGTTGAAAGAGAAAATACGTAAGCTTGAAAAAGGAAAATCTGTCAACACTAATGTAATTGCTCCAGGAATGTACTCATTAGACATAACAAATATAGCACAACACACTAAGAAGTCTAATTTGGATCCTTCCACTTCTACAGGAATAGTTGCCACTCATAGCGTTAGCAGATCCAAGCATAAACGAATGAAATGGAAGAATAGGATTTTGCAACGTAGAAGAGAGACACTAGAAGCCTCTGAAGTAGAAGAACACCCTAGGACTTTGAATAAGACTCATCCTGCACTAGATTTAGATACTGATTTGGCAAATTGTAATTCTAATCTATGTGTAACGAATGATGAACCTTTGAATGTTTTAAAAGTTGATGCTTCATGTGTGTTTTGTCGTAAGAGTATGTTATCTGGTGATCATTCTAAATGTGTTGCAAATTCTCTTTTATCTCGTCTTAAGAAACGTACATTAGGCAGAAAATCTAGGCCCACTAATGCTTCTAAATCTGTGCTAGGACTTATGCCCTGTGTAGTTTCTAAAAATGATATAGTCAACCTAGTAGTTGCGCACAATACCTGTAGGATCATGCCAACTGTCACTGAATTTCATATAAAGAACGCTAAATCTAGTTGGAATTGGCAACGTTGGTTACAAAGGACACATAACTTTAAATGGATTCCTAAAATTGTTAACATGTGTGCTTCTAACCCAACGGAACCCACAACTTCTTCGGGTTCCACCCTTACCATTGTACCATCGTCGTCTCTTTCATGTGATGCAGGTGGTGCAAATTGTTCTCTGGATTGTTGATAGCTGATGCTCCCGACACATGAAAGGCAATCTCAAACTTTTAAAAAACTTTGTCTCAAA